>KN491388.1:10930-26048 GCA_000787155.1 Scartelaos histophorus | reverse complement strand
CTTAACATTTTTAATTAAAACCAACATATCATTTCTTAGAGTGCAGGAAGTAGAGTCACTACCTCTAATCTCTAGCTTCACCTCATATGTGCACTGTGTGGACGTAAACAGACACTTTTTACTTTCAAAAAACACTTCAAACTGGATTAATAGCAAAGTTTTCTGTATGTGTCCCAAGTTTGTGTCTTTGTTGGTCACTCCTCTGGCCCTGACACTCAGTTTTATTGGCTGTTACTGTAGCATTTCTAATGTTTGGTGGTCATGATCTGACAGGGAAACATGTGGAGGACTTCAAAAAGTCAGGTCACGCCTCTCTGAACTTGGAGAGAAGAAATCGTAGCCAAAATTGGGCAAATTCTCCTGTAGTGTGTGGTGGCCTTAAGTCTGTCTACATCTCCAAAACTCAAAATGCTCTGTTCCACCTTATGATATAATGTAGTGGTAGTTGTCATTTTAACAGCTCCCTTTTACATTTAGTTTAGTAAAGATTAGCAATTCCACGTCTGAAATTATCCAGTGAAGGTGACGGTGTATGGAGCTTACAAACACAAACATTTTTGATGAAGAAACATAGAATAAAAAATTGCAAATAGCCCTTTTAAACTTTAAAAGTTGGAGATTTAGGTTCCAAATGGGCTTTCTTGTGTGCAAAACTGGCATCAGCCCTCATTGTTGAAATGTAATTACAATTATCTACTATTCCCAATGCAAATTTGTGTTTTGATTTGTGCTCCAACAGATCGAGTTACAAGGTGACACAGATCTGCTGCTCATTAACGACCCCAGAGATAGTCCTTGATTTGAAACAGCACAAAATACAACCTGGAAATCCAATGAAGAGGTTTAAAATTGTGCACTGCAGCGGTGGATATTACAGGCAGATGCTGTGAAGAGTGTCCCTGAAGTCATCATGAGAGAAGATTAAGTTAGTCTATTAATATTATGGGTTTTAGAGTGTAGCAACCTCATTTTAGGAACCAAAGCCATGACATATCTAACGTTTGGCAATACATGACACAAACTTTTGCTCTCTTTTTCAGTGGAATGTAAAGGTCCTATCTCATTCAAAATTGACTCTTTTTTACTCAGTTGGGATTGGAAATTCCAGTACTAAAATTAGTGTTTTCTGTCTGAGAAAAGAACTCAGCCTACTTGTTAAACGTGTGTGTTAAACATGTGTGAATGAAGCAAAACACAACTATAGGTATGTTTATGATGAGGGAACAGCATTATAACATAGATCAAAAATAGTGTAATATAGGACCTTTAACACACTGGTTTTAATTTGAGGAAGCTAATTAAACATGACCTTTGGAGTTATCAATATGATTTAAGAGATTATAATTTAAGCGTGAGAAGTGACATTTTTTGTGGGAATAGTAAAAGTGAATGTTTGTAAATGTCTTCTTCCACTGTTTACCTCAAAGTTGCTTTGGTTTTATCTTTCAGATTATCATAAAGACAAGATCTATCAAAAAATGGTGAATTAAACAATGTATGATCGTATGCTGTCAATAATGCTAAGGTTAATCAAAGCTCAAGCTTGCAAGAGTAATTTTTGCGTAACTTTAATTGTGGAGCTTCTTCTCACAGTAACTATAATGTAACTTTTTGATATTGTGACATCCAAGACACATATAAACACACACACACACACACACACACACACACATATAAACACACACACGCACGCACGCACACACACACACACACACACACACACACACACACATATATATATATAATCACAGTCAATAATTTCTACCTAGAAGGATGTTTTTCCATAGAAAAAGGAGAGAACACTGCACGTCTCCAAAAATATGACAACTTTACGATATTGTAGAAGGATATAGTTCCTGTATCATGCAGTACAGAAGGTTGTTGTACCATATAGCAACAAGAAAGTCAATCTTTTTAATAAACTGTCAATTTACCCCCACACCAGTACAGCAAGTTATTTTCATTTCCGCTCTGAAGTCTTGCCAAGGCGCATGGAGTCTGACTGCCTCTTTCATCGTCTACAATTGTGCTTTCCACAGGTGCTTTGCCAGTGACAGGGCTGGGCCTTAAATTCATTATCAGCTGTCTTTAAGATGAGGGGCCAATCTGTCTGAGAGGTGTCTGGAAGGCTTCACAACATCTCGCCAGTAGATGCAATGCATTCCCTGGAGTATGGCGTCTGTGTTTAGAATACAAGACAAAGAGTACAGAGTGGAAATGCACGAGGCGCTTACGTGGTGTTTGTGAAGAGAAAAAAAAACAACACAAAGGAAGAGGCTGCGTCGGATAGAAATGGTACTAACATAAGGAGATTACAGGCCATTGTATGTATTCACAGTCACACATGCTCAATGACATGAGGGTAAACAAAGACACTGCTTTATGGAAGGATTTTGTACATTTACCATGCTTTGGAAGCTATTTTTCACACATTGGATGTATGTGCAGCTAGGCAGTCCAACAAACAGGAGTTGGCAAATACAGTGTGGTGCTTGCTACACTGTTGTGACATGCATATCAAATTTACATTGTTGCTTACAATTACTTTTTGGAACCAGTTATTTTCAAAAACGGACACAAGACAAAGGATTGTTTTAAGTGTCCACTGTAAAGCATCAGCATCAACTGCCTGGCCCTCTATGGTATGTTAACAAAGTGCCACGTGCTGTCAGCCCGTCCTATAGCCGCAGATCACACTAGTGCAGCTTTATTCAGCCAAAATGGCTATGCAGTGCTGCCAAATCCTACATGTATCATGATTAAGAAAATAAACTGGAAAAAGAAGTAAGTACAGACCAGTTGGCATGACTGCCACGGGTAATACAACTTCAAGTGGCTAAATGAGAAGGAACAATTATAACGTGGTTAAAAGCTCTAAGTCAATTTTGCATAACAGGTCTCTTAAATGTTTCTCATAGTTAGCTTTCTCAAGATATTTTGTTTAGCTCAATGTGATTTTTTGAGAGAGGCACTATACTGACAAACAAGCAAGGCACTGTGAATAAATGATAACTGTCTGACATGGTGTGCATTGAGACATTTTAACAGTGACATGTGCAAAAAGACTGACAGGTGAAATAACAGCTGACAGTGGCCATCCCAGATTGCTGCCACTTAAGTATTTTTGTGTTTTTTCCATAGAAGACAGCAGCAGCACTAGCAGCAGTGTGCCGGCTGTGGGACTGTGTGCTCAATCAGAGCCTGTATCTGGGAGTCAGTAGGAAAATGCACTTGTCTCTCTCCCCATGAAGATAATATTAGCCACACACTCACAATGTTTCTTCAAAGATGTTTACCTGCAGGTGGGCAATTTGTTCATGTCTTCGCCAGCATGTCCTCCTATTGAACGTGCTCAAGAAAAGGAGACACAATTAAAGCTAATGAGGGAATGCAGTGCAGAGAGAATGAGTAGTTATTGTGTGTATGCAGACAATTTTAGCAAATGGAAGAGAGTAACTTAAACAAGGGTGTAACAAGGTCAGCATGGGTGCCATGTTTCATATAATGAAAATCCAATACCAAAGAAGCAAGTAAACATGTCCAAAGTGCATTTTGCAAAGTCTTCATAGACAAACAATGCATTATTTGGCTATTTGAAAAGAGTGTTTTTGACACGAATTGTATTTACATAAATGAGAACATTTAAAAGATCATATAAGATAATTTAAAAGATCAATGGTTGGTCGTCATTTAGTAAAGTTAGATAAGTTAGATCTTTGGGGTTGGACTTAATTACTCAGAGTAGGTTGCATTCCCTTGTGCTTCAAGCCTGTACCATCAGTTGAAAATGGCTTCTGGATGGGAGCTGAAAAGTCATCATCGCCAAAACAATGTCCAAATGACCACCAACGAAACGTTCTCTACACTAAATCACAAATCAAGGACTACACCGTCTCAAATGATTCTATGGTTCATGATCCATTATAGTTTTTAATGGTGGTGGTATAAAGGATTTTTAAAAATGCTATAAACATTAATTCTCTTTGCATTTTTACCTTCTGAACAGAAAGCTTCATTCAGAGCATTTGTATTTCATGATCAAAGTCGCCATAGTAACGCAAGGCAACCTCAACCTCAGCCTCTCCTGTTTCTGTTGGATTATGATCCTAAGTGTGACCTGAAGAGAGCAGTGTCCTTGCTCTCAAAGGCCAAAGGTTGTCTTCTTTTTATAGCGAGCCATTTTTATAGCTGGCAGCTTTTCAATGTCACTTTTTAAGGATATTTAGAGAAAGTAGCTGTGTTTTCAGGTCTTGATATGCAACAATGAGCACAAATAGCTCCCTTACTTCTCACTAATGAAGTGCCAGTGACTGTATTTTTTTCCTTTTTTACAGGATAATTTCCCATTCACTTGCATATGCTGCCTTGTATTTATCCTGTTCGGACGACATAAAAGGCCCAGCGCATCGAGCAATTACTTTCATAATGAGAAGCTGTTTACAATTGTCTAGATCGCTCTATTGTTACGGAATTTCAAGGTTACCGTTTTATACAGGAGACATTCTCTCTCAGAATAAAAAAAACAAAAAAAACTTTCAAGGTGAGGAAGCGTATTTTCATTTACTCACCTGAATTTTCCAAGAATATAAATGAGATTGCTTCTGTATTCTTGGTTACACAAATCTGGATGTTAGAGAAGACACAAACAAATGTAAGGCAGCACCTGAGCATGAATTAGTACACAAATGGGGTGTGCATAGTGGTGGGTGACATTGACAAAGGGAAAAAAAGCATCTCTAAAACAGAACCTATGCTAATATTAAGGCAATAGGCAAAATGGTATAGATTAGGAATGAGCTAATGTGTCTCTAAATGTATGGATGTATGTTTTTTTTTTTCCAATATATCTCCCATCACCAGAGCATAATTCCAGTAGGGTATGACTCACCTTGAAATTACATTGAAACCAAGCAGAACCAGACACATTCTCTCTATCAAATCCAATGAGCAAGTCCACTACAACTGCCACCGAACCAGGTCATTCATGAAAATGTTTCTTGCAGTTCAAATATTTAGAACAAAAACTACAAATGCTGATGGCAATGACAATAAACAAACAAACATTTGAACACCATAGTTTAAATGCAGCAAGGAAGTAAGGAAGAAGCACGTAGCACTTTTCACCCTAGAGGTGGAGAGGACACTCTTATTTATCCTTGTACTAAGCTGTCTCGAGTGAGGAGAGGAGTAAAGAGAAGACCCACCATGTCAGGTTTCTTTACCGAGAAGATGAAAGCAGAGAGATCAAACAAACAGAGCTATGTGATACGCCAAATGTCACCCCTCCCGTCCAACACTCACCAATCACACATGAACATTTAAACACCCACTGAGGTGACAGAGTCTGGGCCAGACACTTCACAGCAAATAGAAACATGTGTAATGCATTGTAGTGGACTAAGTGGACCAGTTAATCACATACAAAAGAGGTGACTATAGTGTAGTATTCTGAACTGCAGCTCACAGTAACAGAAAGCGCCATAGCAGAACATATGTACATTTGGAATTCATGCTTTTGCCTTTGGCTATGACACAACAGCAATATTGTATTGCTCAAACTGGCAGAGTTACATGTCTGTCAAGCGTTGAGCATGAACTGTGGTTTAATACATGCAAGACAGATAAGTTTAATGTCATAAATTGGAACATTCCAAGCAAAGAACATGTCACCTGAAAAGTTATATAGTGCACATTAGTACACATTCTTTTGGGTTAAATTATCACATTCTCATGCATGAAAGAACAGCTGTGCAAAGGAGACAAAAAAAACCCCACTAAAGTATGACAATATATAATTATATAAAGATGAAAACAGTGATACTGAAGCAGAGAGGTTTTATTGTTAATGGCAACTGAGATGACTCACATGTGTAGAAAAAAAAAAAAAAAAATCACTATACATCTGGTTCACTGCAGTGCCCCCTATCAACAAATAGGCAAATTAAAAGTTTAACCTTAAGTACCCAAAGATGTATTATAATATGACCTCAATCTAGCCCATAACCTTATTGCTTTTTCCACTTAACTATAGCGTGACCCCTTGCAATGTGAATAAAGTTCCAAAGCAGTGGCCCCACATTTGAGCCGTGTAGTTTCATTTTATCTAACCATGCATACTAAAGAATCATGTGATGAATTATTGAAGCATGTATGTTTGAATCTGAGCACTTTGCCAAGGTCACTATGGCACAGATACGGCTCCTCCACTGTACACAGTCCTCTGTCGCTGTGTGGACAGATTGGATTGACCTGAGACGACTTCATTTACCCACTCAAACAAACCTTATTCAAAATATTCAATTACCCTTTTCTGCTGACTGTCAGTGGAGAGAGGAGAGGTGAGGTAGTCAAAATCCCACCCTGAGACAGCAGGTTTGTTATATGTTAACAATTAATAGTAAGAAGTGGACACACATTTCTTCATTACTTTACTAAGATGGGAGTCTGGTCTTTGGTTGCATCTCTTATAGTTCAGATGAGATGAGACAGGTGAATTAGCAAATCAGAGACATACATTGTCGGGTCGTGTCAATTAAATATCACAGATCTTCTGGAGCCTGGTTTGAGATGCAATGAGTTTGATAGCAGATGGCAGTTTACTTTATCAAAAAGCATGTGTCTGTGTGTCAGCCCTGGGATTAACATGGTGGCAGTTTACAATCAGCTCATTTTAAAGGTCAATGTTGAAATAAATAAAAACGGTTACATAGATTAAGTACAATACCTGGAGTGGACTAAATTAATTCTTGTAACACAGTAGAACAAAACATGTTTTATAAAGATATAAACTTTAACCATGAAAATCCTTGTGGAAAGTCGAGCTGTGTCTCTTTGGTCCTCTTAAGTTTAGGGATCTCACATCAACACTGTGATTTAGTATGCTGCGCAGAACCATTAAGTGCTTGACAACCGAGTACCTGCTAAATGTGAAGTTTTGACTTTTTGACAAAGGATTGAAGAGATTGTTGTAATAGTTTCAGAAAATGCCAAGAGAGCTGCAATTCTCCTTGGCAGTAAACCCTGTTAGAATTCTGCATATTTTTCCCCTAGTGACCATAGCACTAAATCTAAAAAGCTTTATTCATGACAATCCTGTAATTTCCCATTGATGCTTGAAATGTGACAAGATCTCACAAGTTCAAAATGCCAGTGATTTCCTTGATTTTCTTTTTTGCTTCCAATCCAGGATGCATTATGTTGGATTGCTGAAGAGTATGACGACCATATGACCTTGTATGCCTCGTTGTTGAAGGCCAGTAGGCTGAATCGCTTTGAGCCTCATTACTAATAAAGGGATTTGAAACGTTTGCATTTTATCACATTCCCTGGACCAAAGAGCACCTCTTTTAATGTTTTTATACTTTTCATCACAGCCTGGAGGTCCATGAAGCATTCCCCTTTGTTCACAATTTTGACCGTCATGTTACATTTGGTGTGTAGCCATAAAAACAAATAGAAATACATGATAAATAGTCACATTTTTATAGAGCGCTTTTCCACCTTCAAGGCACTCAAAGCTTTTAACATCAAGGGACCACTCACCCATTCACACACACATTCATATGCCAGTGTACACAAAAAATGCGTGGGTTAAGTGTCTTTCCCAAGGACACAAGAACAACATTCATCTGTGTGAGCTGGGATCGCACCGCAAATCTGTCAGTAGATCTGACCGCTCAACCAATAATGTTTATGTTGAGAGTAAGATTATAACAGGCAACCTTCAGATCAGTGGACTAACACCATGCCAACTGAGCTACTGTCACCGCCATGAAAATATAAAAATAATAAATGAATTCAATCTAACTAATTGATTAGGTCTTGAAAACAAAGCAATCTTTCAATCTGTCTCATCTGATTTGGTTTCTCATGAAAGCCCACACTGGATTACAGGGCATCCCTCTTTTTTTTTTTTAAATACAAAAGCTGACTGCAAGTGAGACACGGGACTGTTCATGTGTGGAGAGATGCTGATCCATGTCATTTCAAAGGAGAGCCAAGTATGACAAATGAGCATCCAAGCGTCACACTGCTTTGAAAAGGTCACCTCATCTCCACAGCTTCAAGTGTATGGCCCCCTGCTTGTCTCATACTTGTGGATTATTTATCAAATACTATCTGAATGATATTGCTAACATTAAAGCTTCACAAAATCTAAAAGTTGTCTGATGTTGTTTGGGTATATTTAAAGCTATTTACTTACTATCTTATAATTATGCTTCCTCATTGCAAACATAGCTGGAGTTGTGATTTGTGTAATTCACACATGTTTAATACATGTTCTTCTCTCAAACAGAAAACACTATCTTCCACCCTGTAATGTCATGTTATAACACAGGAAGTGCTCAGCTGTGTTTACATACAATTTCACTAGAATCATTTGGATGATTTCAGCCCTAAAATTGCCAATCTCTACTGAACATAAGGTAAAAGGAAGCTGTTAACTTGAATTTGAGCATTGAATTGACCATCTTGAGCTTTGAAGATATAGACAAAGTAATTATAAAGGAAAACTCAAACATGTGAATGAAAACACTATTGCAATATATTATTATTAATATAAGCAACAATACATATTGTCCTATATAATGTTTGTAATATAGGACCTTTAAAGCCTTTTGAATGATGTGAGCTACTTGGCAGAAAGTAGGTGAAAGAAAAGAAACAGCGCCTTACACTTGCACACTTTGATACATGGATAACTGTCCCATTTTCCATTTCACTGGCACACTTATGCTGTTTACAAAATACATCACAAGCTACAACACCATGTCTTCAACTGCCATTTGAAACTAAGAGCAAGGCTTTAAAAGCAACAACAACAATTGTTTTCCTTTCAGTTTTCTGACCAGGAGAACGGAATTTGAAGTTATGCCATACATTTAGATAGGCAATGTATGGCATAACTTCAAATTCTGTTATCCTGGCCAGAAAACTGAAAGGAAAACAATGCTTGTTGTTTTTTCAGTCATCTAAAACACATTAACTGATGTTGTGATTTCAGTGCCTTCAATGGTTAGAACAAAATTGATAAGAGATGTGTTTTTACCCAATGTTACAGAATAAGGGTGTGCAAAAACATTGAAATCTATATATTGTGATACTACATTTGGTGATACGGTATCGTTATCGTGGGCTGCTGTATCAATATACCGTTAAGAGTAGTTTTGGTATCTTCTAGTATTTTTTGGCAATATTGCCTATTTAGTGTAAGGAAACTTGTTTGTGCAATATAATTGACATATTCACTGCTCTGATTATTAAAATAATCAATTTTAACTTTGCATGAGTAGCGGTTTAGCAAATAAATATTGTTGTTTATATGACAAAGTGTCATGTGCAGTAATAGATTGTATAAAGAAGTGGGCAAAGGGAATGTGACATCACCTACAGGATTTGGCTCCAGTCAAATGAAGCTCACAAGGTTTGCAGTTATAGGAACACATTTGGAGTCAAATTCCATATTTGGAATAGGAATTTATTTAGTGACAAAATAGCAAAATAAACTACCAGGATCATGTAGACTGGGCTAATACGAGCATTTTAAGACCAAATGAGGCTCAGAGCAGCAACAGAAAGGGGTGAGATTTTTTTTTATGTAAGGGAACTGGACCCAGAGTCAGTGGAGCTGGACTTCCAGTTTGGAAAATCCATTTATCAAGATTTCACACCAACAGCCCAAAAGGTCAATAAAAATCCTTTATCGCCGAAATCACAATAAAAGCTCTTCTCCTTCAAATAAAAAGACCAAAGCTAAAATTAAATGTAGAAAATAAGGTGCTATTCTTATATACATTTAACACAAAGTAATACATAAAAAGTAATACATTAAATATTCACGTTGCAATAACACAGAGAAAAAACATCCCAGTGGACCATATAAAAGACACCACTCTCACTCTAGCTCACAAAACCTCTTGTTAACGTCTGTGGCTCTCCTGTTTGGATTGTCCTCATATCATCGCATCCCTTTCATTGCGTCGCCATTGGAAACTTGAGCGGCTACTCCAATTAACTGTCATTTTTGCTTAGCCATTACACGCTCAGTATAATCGCGCTGTTTTTGCCCTGTCTTTATTAGCTTCCACTTTTTATTTACGTCTTCTGAAGGGGACCTCGTGTTGACCAATACCCTGATGGAGTGGAATAAGTGGACCCAGGCCATGGCGTCATTGCATCACATCTGGCATACACTCACAGACACAATTTATCATTTGACATTGAGGGAAGAAAACAGGGGAGAGAAAAAAACGAAGGGAGTTTTTATAGCCTGGTTTTATTAATACTCCAGGCTGGCTGCTAAAAGGATTGGTGTGTGGGTGATGAGGTAGATTTATTCCAATGTAAATAAGCGGACACATTGGCCTGGTGGCAAGGACTTCTGGGAAAGGAGGGGGAGGAGCTAAAGGAAAAGGGGAGGGTGCTAATAGCGAACAGAAAGTAGTGGGAGAGATGGAGGAGAGTGGATGGAGAGAGGGGCAGACAGAAGGACAATGACGTTAAAAGAATGAAGAAAAAAATCAATATATGAGAAGGAGGGATGGAAAGAGGACAGTGTAAGAGTGAGAGAAGAGAGCTTCTAAAACGAAGTGGCAACAGCGGAAATTTTTGGTACAATATTTCTCAAACAGAAAACACTCTGGTCTACCTTGTGATGTCATGCAGTTATACAGGCAGTGCACCACTATGTTTTTAAACTCCATACTCCTTCATTAGAATGATTTGGATAATTTGCCCTTGAACTGTCACTCCCTACTGAACTATATTGTAGGTAAAAGGTGGCTGTGAACATGAAAACTACTACATGACATCACAAGGTGGCGTATTCTGAGCTTTGGAGATGTAGACAGACTAATAATGCACTGTTACTCACATAAGTGAAACAAAATACAACTCTGGGTTTATTTTTGGTTTATTTTTGATGAGGTAACAATATTATAACATGGCTTAAAGCTCACAAGAGTAAATTTTGCGTAATATAGGAACTTTAAAAGGTTTAGTCCTGTTTTAGCTCTAGGTTGACTCTCAATTTACGGTAGTTTAATTTTTATTTCAAGTTTTATTTTTAGTTCAAGAGCTAAATGGGGGTGGATATGTTTTAGTGTGAGAAGATGCATCGTTTTTATTTATTTATTTATTTTAAGATAAGAGAAGAGCAATTCTCTTGTAACAACAGCAAGATAATATAGTAAAAAAGTATAGTAAAAGTATAGTAAAAAGAACAGTGTAGCAAAATAACATTAAATAAAAGGTTATATCACTATTATATACAATATGAACTGGAAGCAGAGTGATTTGAGTGTATTATACACCAGAAGGTCTTTATTATGTTTCAGTATTGCGCATGATTACTACAGGAGGGTGACACAGCATTGTTCATTGTACAGACTCACATTCTATTCATGTGGATTCACCAAATTTACAGCTGTTTACTGTTACCTGGTCAAATAAAGACCTGTTTTGCTTGTGTCTGTTAGCTATGACACCTCTGAAGCATTATGTTATTTAGCACAATTTAAATAACAATATTAATCTAAAATTACTTAATGAAAGAAATAAGGCCGGTGACTTCTGTGTTAGAAAAATGTGGTGACGCAGCAATAAACGCCATCATAAAGAGTCGACCTCTCCGATGGATATCTGCAGATTATGCAAGCAGCAGATGTTATTTCGTTTGTACCAAAATTACTATGCAACACTCCGGAATCCTACGTGTACCACTGATTAAGAAAATAAAATTGGAGAATGAAGTAAGATCAGAGCAGTATGCAGGTGAAATCTGAGACTGATAGGCAATATGGCATCTTGAAAACAAGCTATTAAAGATTCTGCTCAAACACAAATCACTTCACAGATACAACTTCAGGTGAGTAAATGGTGGGGAGAAAACAATTAGAACATGATTGAAAGAAAAAACCAAAGAAAAGTCAATCTGCTTACAACTTATTAGGTAACCTCATTTAGATCCCTTAAATTTGTTCAGCCTATTAGCACCTTACTTATTTCATCTGTGTTATTAAAACTGTGAATAACTCAACAACAAACCCATATAATAACACTACAAACAAGCAATTTTTCAAAGTCCAGTAAAATACCATCTCCTCTGGGACTAGGAATCATTTAAACAAGGCCCCATCTCTCACACGTGCCAAATCCCAGTCTAGTAGAACAGGATTATCATGATCATCATTAATAAGCAGAATGCCAGCCTCCATAAGTCAGTCCGTATCTGCTAAATCCTCTTTGATCCACGCAGGGCCATAACTAATACAGATGGTGAGGAGGGGAGGTTAGCGCCGACTGAGCAGGAGCTAGTTCTTAAGAGAGGAAGGTGTGAAGACCCTCAAAATCAAATTGATTTCTCTGTGTCTTTTTTATTTAAATTTTTCTGCAGGATTTAATAGGGAAACAACCTGGGAATTTTCGGGTTGTGCAGTGGTCACAGGGACATTCAAAATAGATGGAGATTTTTGCGTGAATCTGGTGGTGGAGATGGACTGCTGACTTCTAATATGTAATTTGAAGGAAAGAATATTTTGTTGTGATCCTTACTAATTGCTGTTTATGTATTTTAAAATGTACTCTCACTTTAATCTGACTTGCCATTAAACTATGTGACAGAAAATAATAGAAATAACTTGTGTATTAAGATGCATTGAAACTCCAATAACTGCTATGATTATCTTTGCTCCACCCCATGTCGAATTTATTGAAGAAGTAAATAGATAAACAAAAACATTAATTAATTTATTTTTTCATAACATGGTAGAATTTCCTTCATAAATTCAAGACTTAAATACACAACAAAACCACGTATATTGAAATTACAGTACTCAATAGATAATATAAGCAAGAAAAATGTCCCTAACATTTCAGAATCATGCAGTTAAATGCAGTTAACTGATGTAAACTTTGTTGGTGAGTTGGAAAATGAGAGTTAGCGGTAAGATTAGGTGACAGGAGAAAAGAACCCGGGAATAGCAAGTTGTGTGCAGCAGCCGACTGGGATGAAGTAGAGCGTGGAGCGAGGCCATCTTCAAATGTTAATTGCACAAAACCAAACCAGGAAGAGGAGAAAATACAGAACAGCTTGCAAATGAGTCCTGTTGGCAACGCTGCGGGAAAAATAATGAAATGTTGTCAATATTGTGTGCTTGGAGGGCTCTACTCACTGGTATAAAACAAAGTAATTTCTGTTAATTTTCTTATGTGAATCATCAAACAAGATTTATTGTGATTATGGGTGAGGTTATTATTAAATTATGACATACATAGATCATTGTTTTCATTTTGTTTATCGTAAACATCATAATTATTCTAAAATGGCATAATAATAGAACTAGGTCCACTGAACTGAATGTCCACCCCTTCATAATAGCATTTCACCATAGCCGGAGACATACTTTCATTTACACATCTTAATTGTTTAAAAAAAGTTTTACCTACATCACACGGTGTCTGGAATATTTGAAGTAGCGGGCGGGGATAGGGGGTAGGTGAAAGCAGAAATTTTCTGAGCATGCAAGCCTTGAATGCAGAACAATGCATGTTTACTTAAACATGAATGAACCAATAGAAATACAACTTGAGCATGAATCTAGTAAAAATAGTGGTGAAAACGGTAATAAGTTCACTATTCTACCTAGGATAATGCTACAAATAGTACTCCTATATTTAAGAATTAATTATGGGTCTAACTGAGCAGAGTACAATGCCCCACAAAAGCCTGTTATCAAATGTATGAGTCTGATAAACACATTATTTAATAATGCGTGTGTTATTTCGTTCCACTGGCCACTTGACTGTGGTTTCAAGAAGGGTGTATGTGATTACAAAGGTTAATAGTGAAATGTAACTGAGCTGAGCCAAAAGGAGGATGAAATATGGACAGAGAAAACACTCATGGCATTTGGGATAATAGAGGTCACTTTGACATAATTTATATTTAGCCGCATCATTTTAAATATTTACTTCTAAAAGCATCCCTGAACATTTCTCTGTTCCGCATTCTTTTTGGGTCAAATTGGGATTATGAACACTGTGCTCTTGTGTCTTAACTTTTTTATTGCAAACTCAATTAGGATTCAGAAATAAATCATAAATACCAGTAATTGTATTAGTAAACAAATAGTCCAAATGGTAAGATCCAAGTATGAGCCAAATGTTCAGCCATTCTTCCCATTATGCTGCTGTCAGGCTCAATTGCTAAAAGTGGTTTAATCCTAGAATCCAAATGTTATGAATGAAAGTAAAGAGGTGGGGAATTATTGAATTAGACTTCAGACAGTCTACAGAGAAGAAGCGGTCACAGCAGTGGGAGCATGTTAAAGGGAAATGTCTATGTGATCTATGGTGGTGGCCATTTTCACAGGTCCCTTTACATGCATATATCTGCTCTCTGTTATTACTGAAGTATTACACACAGGAGCACTTACATCATTCAGAGCCATTTCCTTCTTTATGACTGATCCTAACATGTTGTAGCGATACCCGAGATACTCTCTTTAATATACCTGTGGCCACCTGCTCCCCCTCACATGCATACAGTCACCTCCAGCAGCCCCGCAGACACACTCAGAGCCTTGATTAAAATTTCCTCCATGTTCTGCTCGACTTGGTGGCACAGTGAATGATGTGTGTCAACTCACAGATGGTGCTCTCCCCTACGCTTCCAAACACATACCAATACAAGTCTGAGCTGTCAGAAATCTTCCAATGTGTGTCAAATTCCTCATCTGCTCAGAAAATGGGAAAATACCTCCAATGAAATCTCCCTCCGGCCACTCGAGTGTAGAGACAGAATGGAAATGAGGCACTTGATGAATAAAAGAGGGTACTTTGTCAGGACTGTGTATGGAGGAAGTTAAAAGGTGAGTTACAGTTAAGTGAAGATATCGGGGAATATTAAATATAGGATGTTTCTTAAAGTCTGAATGATGAGAAAGTTGTTTGCTACATTATTACATTTCAGTTAATGGCAGTACATGGCAGTTCTCGGTGCTTGTTTGAGGGAAGTGGCCCATACGTGTGTGCTGACGGAAAGACTCCTCCAGGCTCTGAGGCGTAGACCTGGACACAGTCCTGTGCAGCCAGTGAGAGAAAAAAGAAATGAGAGAAG
>KN491384.1:9705-21594 GCA_000787155.1 Scartelaos histophorus | reverse complement strand
TCCCGCCTCCAGCCTCCTCCCCCTATTTAAGAAGATCACAGCTCCTGTTCAGGGCTGCTGGCCTTTGTGGCCAGTCTGACAATGTGTCTCTTGTGTGTGTGTGTGTGTGTGTGTGTGTGTGTGTGTGTGCATGCGTGTGTGTGTGTCAGTCACTTTGTGTGCTAGTACCTGACTTTGTATTGAGTCACCCTGGTTTTTGTTACTTTTGTTCTGTTTTGTGCTTTTTGATTTAGTCACTCGATTCTGTTTGTGGGTTTGTGCTTTTCTTTGGGACACTCGTAGTTTAGTTTAGTTTCATGTGTCCCTTAGTTTAATCACTCATTTTTGTAAACTCACGTGACCCGTTTTTTAGCACAAAACCTGTTATATGTTAATCTTGTTATTTTGTTTCTTTACTTGATTTATTTTCTGAACATATCTTATCATGTTTTGTTAAATTAAACCTTTCACATCCCTGTTAATTAAAAATTACTTATTTATTCCATTTATCACCTTTTTTTTTTGTTACTTTCCACACTCTTAGCTGAGCTTGGTCGTAACAATGAGCAATATGGCGTCTTGAAAATAAGTGATTAAAGATTGCGGGAATCACTCCAAATACAACTTTAAGAGGGTAAATGAGAAGGGGAAACGACTATAACTTGATTAAAAGCTCTGAAAAGTCAATGTTGCATAATAGGTCTGATTTAAAATAAAACATTTGGATCATATATTTGCGACACAATTCAGTTCAATTTTGTCGACATACATTTTAAGTGAGTATTTCTAGGATCTTCAACCAAACCCTCTGCAGTAAACTCTTTATTTTGGCTGCACAGCTGGTTTATTGTCATTCTGTTGTCATGCTACCCTCAAAAGTGAAAGAAGCTGTCAAGATGCGGGCGTCTTGTCATGTTCTCTTGTTTCAACATCCCTCGGCTATTCTTGTCCGCATTGAACCACCATTGAATCATTATTTTTGGTTTTATTAACTTTCATTAGTCTGGTGAAACTAGGAAGCAACGTCTACGCTATGAAGCTTTTTTTTGGTCATTTTGTGCACCTAAACCTAACGCCGTAACATTTCAATACATTCTACACCCAAAAAAAAGCAAATCTCTTCCTCTTGAGATAACTGATCGCATTATTTGGCAGTGGAAGTGGAAGTTTGTAGTGAAGGGGGGAAAACGGAAATGGGTCGTCTTCGCGTGCTACAAAACATGCATCCTGTCATTCAAGAACGAGTCTCAGGACCGACTCTATTTTTAGCCTGTGGATGGACACACAGTGCGCAGTTTAACCCAGGCAAAAACACAGACTCAATAAATAATAAATCCACTCAAGACGGAGATATTATTGCCTTCACAGCTAGCGGCAAGTCACAAAGTCCTTTTCAAAAGAGTCCATATTGCTCTATTTTCTGATCTCTGTTATAATGTCGTTTCCTCATCAAAAACATACCTGGAGCTGTGTTTTGTTTCATTCACAGGTTTCGCACGAATTCACACAACCCCTGCGCGCCGAGTTCTCCTCTCAAACATAATACGTATATAACATTAAGCATATAAAGAAGTGGATGATAAGGGAGTCAAATGAAGGTCAAGACGCTCGCAGTTATAGGAGCGAATTAGGAGTAAAGTTCCATATTGGGAATAGGAAATTATAGACAAAATAGCTAAATAAAAACACCAATATCGTGTAGAACAATCTAATACTAACAGATTGACTCTCTACTAAGCAAAAGGTAAAGATGGTTAACTTGAAAACTACCTCTTCGTGACATCACAAGGTGGAACAGAGCTTTTTGAGTTTTGGAGATGAGGACAAAGATTACTCAAACTTGTAAATGAAACAAAAAAACATAACTCTAGGTATGTTTTTGAGGACTTAAGCTCACAAGAGTCAGTTTTGTGTAATCTAGTCCTTTAAGGCACACGTGGGCTGGATTATCTCTCGGTTTCGTTGTTGATTCTTTCTTCCGGGCTGTACGTACGTGATCCTCTGCCTCATTCTTCGTTTAGTGTCCCCACACCTGCTTTACAAAGGACACATTACGCCTTTATTCTGTTTATTAGAGCACTGTGCGCCGCGTGCTAACCCGCGTGCTAACCCGCGTGCTAACCCACATGCTAACGGAGCAGATGTCTAATCGCGCTAAATGAAAGCCCCTGCGTAGGTGTGCGTCCGTCTGAGCAGCCAAGGCTTTTCTCTTATTGCCTTTTTCTCCTGAACTTCGATCATTGTCATGTTCTGATTACATAATGACATTTTACAAGAGCCGGGTGATTAATCTTACAGGTCTAATATTAATACATGCTGAGCTGACGGTAACATGTGTGATTAGCCTGTAACCACCGGTAGTGTGGATATTGGATTGACATGTTGTTATCAGTAAACTACATGAACAGAAAAGTCCTACATTACACAAAACTGACTCTTGTGAGTTTTAAAACGTACTAATAATCATCAAACACATACCCAGGGCTGTGTTTTGTTTCATTCACATGTTTTTAGTAACACTTCATTATTAGTCTGTCTACAAAAGCTCAAAATTGCTCTGATGTCACAGACAAGTGATTTCGAGTTAACTGCTACTGTATATTTTACTATCTTCAGTAGAGATTGGCAATTCCAGGACTGAAATGATCAACATGATTGTAGTGAAGGTGTATGGAATTTAAAAACACAGTGGAGCACTTCCTGTTTTATTACATGACATCCTGCAGGAACTCAGGCTGCAGGATTTGTGTGAATGAAACAAAACTCAGCTGGACGTATGTTTGTGATGAGGGACGCCAACATAACAGATCAGAAACTGTGTAGCACGGGCACTTTACAAAAATATACAGGAAGGTACAATCTTAGTATTGAAGTGCAATTTCTTCATAAAATGGCTCATGTCTATTCACCAGAGTAATCACATTGTTGAGTGTGCACCTCCGACGATAACGTCTCAAGATAACACAGCTACATTGTCAGTAAGGGCCCAGCTGGTTCTGCTACAAACTCCATTTTTAAATGACTCTTCCTTGACTTTGAGAAACTTTTATCCAATTACTTTCACGGTCAGGTGTACAAAAAACATAGCTCTTTCTCCCCCCAGACGCCTCTTACCGTACGAGGAACCATCATCTCTTTGCTGCACTGTTGTGTGTGACGCTGCTCGAATGATGACCATGGCATTTTACAAGGACCAGGTATGTCAGCGCCGACAGAAAGAGACGTCCAAATGAGGCACACATTTTCAAGCTGCGTGCGCGCTAAGTGCAGCCTCTTGTTATCTGAAATGCAACAAATTGATGGAAAGCACTGGGACAATACCTAGTGGGAACACAGGCAGATGCTGTGTGAGCACAGAGACAAAGTAGCTTATTATAAGCTCAACGGTGAGCTAAGGTCACTCACACTGTCACTGATACAAAAATAGCATCATTGTTTTTTGTCAACTTTTTATGTAGTCCCGTAGATCATTAGGTCGAATATGGCTCATTTAGCTACAGAAAACAAATGAAATGTTGGTACCAAGAATGTTTAAATGTACAGCCACAAGCTGTTGGTTTAGTGGTTCTCAAACTGGTTACATAACCAAAAATGTAAACTTCAAAGAAAATATCCTTGAACTGCTCAAATGTCAGAGCAGTCACTGTGGCGCTGACACTGAAACAATAAGAAATGAAATTGTACAAAAGTACTGCATTTTAAAACTCAAAGTCCTCATAAAATCATGGAGAGGCCATTCAAAAGCCTTGGGATCTGCACTGTCTGGCCTGTGCGACTCCTTTATTTGAACAGAATTTGGAAAATGACACTTTTCACACAACATTGTTAACCATTTATTAGCATGTATAAAAGCAGAAGTAGTAAACACAAAAAACAATGGAAACAATAGCTTCATCCAAACACAATAGAACCTTGTCTTATGACTTGTGACACATGTTGACATGAACCAGCAGAGCTTCTTGGACTCTTACAGTCAAGTTTCTGTACTAGTCCTAATCAAACATGCTACAGTGCAGCATGCATAGGGACAATTGTAAAGGTGTTTATATTTAAAAGGGAGCTCATGTATGACCTTGGTGTTGTTACATATCCAACATTTTCTCATAACATGTTACAATTAATGACAAGTAACCAAAGTTAAGGTGTGTAGCCTCCTACTGTAAAGAATATAGGTCTATAGTATAAAGATATAAGTATAATTGGACAAAATACCAGTCTGCCAGTGTATTGGAGAGAAACATAAGATGCACTCCAAATGCAATTACAGTTTGGAGATCTGCATATTTAATTTGGCTGCAGATTTGAAGATGGGTGATGCTGTGTAGAGGGTTTTCAAGGCAATTTGTTGATAAAAGGAGAAGAGGTGTCAGGCTTTCACAGCAATCAAAAGAACTCCATCAATCTGTGCTCGTATCAAACACATTTGACATGATTTGAGTTTGAATTTCACACCATGACATTTGTCTTGAGACAGAACTGACACAGCGAACAGCAGGAAGAATAAATATGCCAATCACTTTCAGTGTCAAAAATTTCATTACTGTCGATCCTGCCATAATTTATGCTGAGGTGGAGAAAGTAGCAGAAATGCACACCTAAGTCAGAGTATGGTGCCCTAAAAATACTCGGGTTTGTGTGTGGAAACTGAAAATGTATTTTTTAATTTTTTGTCATAAAATACGTTCATATCCTTGGGCTGTTTGCTACATAATGGGGAAAATCTAAAGGAGCACTGTGTAACTTTTTTGGTGGAGGACGGTCAAATCTTTTTCTCCATTTAGATGTTATTGCTTTTACTGGAATGTTTCACAGTATGGCTTTAAAACTTTCTATCTTGATGGAGCCCAAACCAGGTCAAGTTACAGATCAGATCTGTGGAGAGGCGACCGTGCTCACAGTTAGAATGCAGGTATTTTTGAGCTATGAAACCACCTGCAATTGAATAAATATAAAGAAGTGTCATTTAATGCCATACTGTGGAACATTCAAGGCAGAGCAATAGCAGAGCCATAGAAACTAGTAGTTGACGGACCCTCAACCAAAATAGTGCACAGCAGCAGACGAAGACGCATCCATAAATAATCAAAAAGCATATATTATGAATATAGAATACTTTTTCCTCATGTAATAGACCAAAATGTCATAGTAGCTGCAGTTGAACTGTAAGTGGTGGTTGTGGCTTAAACAGTAACTATTATGTGTAAGAACTGCACTTGAAGGATTATATGTTTCTATGCAATGAAAAGTATAGATTGTGTTGATAAATGTATTACAGTCGGTATGTGACATATGTGACAAGTTTAGCGCTCTGCCTCACCACAAGAAAGTGGCGGTTTTCAGTTTGCTCCAGTTTTCCCCAGACCACGAACCAAGATCTCATCTCGCCCACAGCCTTAAAGGGCGTGTGTTACGCAAAACTGACTCTTGTGAGCTTAAGTCCTCAAAAACATCTAGAGTTGTGTTTTGTTTTTTTTTGTTTGTTTCATTCACAAGTTTGAATAATCCTTTTCATCATCGCCTCATCTCCAAAACTCAAAATGCTCGTTTTCTCCTCAAAAACATACCTGCAGTTGTGTTTCCATTCACACATGTTTGAATAACCCTTTATTATTAGCGCTGTGATGTCACGAAGAGGCAGTTTTAACAGCTACTTTTAACATTTAGTTGAGAATAAGAGCAATTCTGGAGTTTAAATTATCCAAATGAATGCGCTGAAGGTGTATTTAGTTTAAAAACACTGGAGCACTTGGCAGCACAATGTGGACCAGAGTGTTTTACAGATTCAGAAAAGAACCCACACAAACTCAGCCTAAATATTCCAATTTTGTCTGCTAAACACGTGTGAATGAAACTAAACACAACTCCTGGAATGGTTTTGATGGAGAAACAACATTGTAACATGGATAGAAGATAGAGCAACACGGGCCCTTTAAGCATGGATAGAAAGCAGAGTGTACGTCTCCAGAATTTGACAACTGAATACATAAACCTGCCATATCTTGAGTGACAGCCTACAGTTTTTTGGGTGGTTTTTTGGAGAAAGGGGAGGGTTACGCATATTTTAAGAAACTTGACCTCAACAATACAATTTATCCACTTGGTTAGGAGAATATGTGTAACAGCTGCATGCATTTCAAGTCGCATTATCTGACGTTGTTTCATACAGCCAGCAGATTTCCTACCTTTCCTGCTCAGATGTGTGCCATGTGTGGAGGACCGGTCAGCGCTACTACCGTGATCGTATTCATCCGTACGGCTTCATGACAGATACTTTACACAGAGCAGACTGTTAGACGATGGAAGACTGAGAGACAACGATAAAATGTTCATATTAAATGCATTTACCCCTCTCCAGGCGCCAGACTGTCTGACACTGGCTCAAATTGATTCTTAATTGGGTTTGTATGGACCTCGCATCTACTGTTGATGAGCGTAGTGAAAAGTGGACATCTCCGCATCTCTCGGCTCGCGGAGGAAACGTGATAACGCAGCCGAGGCGAAGGAGAGCGAGGGGAAAATGACTTTTTATAGTACTCGGCTTTAAAAAGAAATAGATTATTATTATTATAAGAGGGGAGCACATCTTGAAAACGTGTTGAAAAGAGCTATCCATCACGCAGACGCCGCAGAACAAAGGCATGTCATTACTCATCACAAGTCACAAGCAGTTGGCATTAACCAGCTGTGGAGCGAGATGTCTTTTTGGAAGTTCTTTGTAAAAGTTTTTTTATTTTTCCTTACAATAAATCACTCGGAATTGCCGTAGAATGCGAGTCGGTCTTCCGGAGCAGCTTGGGGTTGGGGTAGAGGTGATTTCTGTTTCTGCGACTGGCGCTGCTCATTATCTATTTCGGTTCCTACGCGTGCACACTGGCTCGTGGAAGGGGGCCGCTTGAGTGTGAAGGGAGCAGGCAGTGGATGTTCAAGTCAAGAGATGGGAGCTTTCAATGCGCTTTGAATGCAACCCTCTACTGTACGCTCAGGCTGGAGCTCGGCGTTAACAAGAGAAGTGAAAGCGGTTATCTCCAACTTGCTCGAAAAACGTTGCTGCTTCTGGGCTTTAGCAGAGATGCACAAGCAGCAGCAAACTCGCAGCAACGTTTTCTGGGGTGGTTTCTAAAGTCAACGGTTTAAATATTATGACACTGTTTAATCAGATTCCAGGATTAGTCATGCAATATGTAATTTAATACGACCACTTGAGAGAAAGCAGCGCCGTTATCGCGTATAGTAGGTTTCGATCAACCGGAGAGACTACCTCTGGGCTATGAGAGCGCCGGGTACATTGGCAAATCATTGAACATTGTCAGGCTGCCACTCCCACACTGTGTGACTCAGCAGAAAGCCCGAGTCGACTTTATGGCCTGGAATAAAGGTCACTTATAATGCGTTTCACATTTTCTCTGCACATCAGTAAGTAAGTGGAGATCATAGGAGAGGTCTGCAAACTAAAACTGCCTGCTGCTCCTCACATCGTCTTCACTTTCACCGAGAGACGTACGGTTCTATTCAGACGAGTGCATCATTGGTCCCTGACAGTGATCGAACCTTAAAAGTACTTGCATAATAGTATTTAAATTACAAAAAAAAAGGAACAATAAAAGGATTCATTCAAAGTTATGCAACTCACCACCCACTGACAGGATACTAAAAGTGCTTTTCATAATCTTCCATTGTACAAGGACATGATTTACCGAGCTTGACAATTATTAACTGAACTGTCACTTTTCATATTTATGTTCTTAATAATGAATTCGTCATTGTCATTGAACCCCTCACTTTCTTCAAACTTGTGATACGTGTTTACCGATCACATACACGGATGCCAAGAGTTTTTACACTTAACCTCTTAACTTCCGGTGTTTCTTGCAACACACCCAATATGACATCAGCACAGCCAGCATGCTAGTTTTTCCACCAGTTTTATTTCTAGGTTGTTAATTAGGTTTCTGTGAATCATTTTATAGCATCCATTTCCTATGGGGAATCGAGGAGGAGCTGCAGCCAGTTGAAAAAAAAGCAAGACTTTGCAAAATGTGAAAATATTTCTGGTTTAAATTCATGAGGGAAGTTGGGTAAAATATAAAACTATGCAGCAGTTTGTCCTACTCTTCCTAGATAACTTACCAAAATGAAATTAATAGGATTTTTTTTTTTTTAATTTAATGATTTTTCTTTTCCTTTGGGGCAAATACACAACATCAGGCAATGAAGGATCAAATGAGGATATAATCTATTCCAGTGGGCTTCAAATACACAAAACAAATATCTCCCTTTTGAGCTGCTTTAATGATGTCTCAGTTTCTTTGGTCCTTTTTGTTAAACTAATTTCAGTCATGTCCTGATGTGTCTTGATGCTTTACAATAGTTTAGAGCTGCTTTGGACATGGTTGATTTCTACCTTGGGCCAAATCCAGTTCTGGTTTGGATTTGTACTTGATTTGATAGATGTGGCATCAATCAAAGCAGGATAAAAAATATATCATATAATTTATATTCAAAGTGTTTTTAGATAAATGTTTTTGCATGTCTTTATTTCATTTGATTTGATTTATCATTCAGTTTGTCAACTCTCTTCACTGATAATGACAATAAAACTTCTGTCTCAGGATGTCCTCACCAGACTTCTTGAACCGGGTCTAGTCTCCAGTCTCTCTAGTTCCAATGGGTGTGACTTTGTATTGGATTAACCAATCAGAGACAAGCATGGTCAGTTCATATCAAAACAAACACGGAGCTGTGATTGAGTTGGCTGTGATTGAGTTGGCAAAACATATGAGGGTTGTCTTGATTTGCTGTGAATCTGGTGCCAGATCTTCCTACATTCAAACAGAAAGTTGGAGGCTATTGAATATTGACTCTACATAGTCTAGGCCTATTGTCACATTCACCTTAGGAAAGCATCATATTATAATTAAATGCTTCTTATAATGAGAATAAACTTGCAAAAAAAAATAAATTAAGTTTGCAAGTTTATTCTCATTATAAGAAGCATCATATTATAATTAAATGCTTCTTATAATGAGAATAAACTTGCAAACTTTACATTTTTTTGTTTGTTGTACCTCGCCACGTTCAGAATGTACATTTGGAAAACATGGAAATAAGCTTCATCTTTACCTGCCATTTATTTCCAGAGCGCCGCTTGAAACTTTAGGTTTTTAATTGTCACTGTGCCATAGAGAGCGGATTTACTCGTGCAACCCAAAAGGCCATTGGTGATAGTGTGACCTTTTGTGAGTGTTTACATCCTCAAATATACAAAAACTCAAATCCGTGCCTGGAGATGTATTCAGGCCCGAGTGAAGAGTCTGCTGTGGATTAGAGTCCCAGCGCTGCCCGGTCTGTTCCTAATTTCACCTCTTTGTGCAGCTCACAGTGGATGTGTGCTTCTAATTACCACCGACCTTTTGAAGCCTCATTGCAACTTGATTTGAATCAGGGGCCCGTAAAATAAAAGCTTTTATGGTGAAAATTTGGTGGAAGCCTAGTGACAGGATAGGCATGACAACGGAAATATGAAGTGTTTGGTTGTTACGTGGCACAATGGAGGAACAGTTGGCGTGTCCCTGGATCTGATTATTCAATCTAAAGGAGGACAGTGCCATTTGTGATTGTATCTATGTCAGCACTTGAATAGAACTGAGTCACTGATGTTGTTTTTCACCCCGAGTACATCTCATCAGCGCATTTAAGTGCCTAATTACACCGGTCTTCATTAATACGAGTGGTGTGGAATAATACGGGATCATCACAGAAAGCACTGCACTTGCGAAGGAGTCAGGGCCGGCAATATGCAGATTGTTTTACTGATTTTCCAAAACTTACTATCCATATTTAAATGTAAGTAGTGGTAGTAAAATATGGTTCAGCTTTAAAATATTAGTATTCACAAAACCGACGCGGGGCCGCAGGGGTCTGTCCAGCTGCATGCAAAACAGGTCCAAGAAGATGTCAAAACCTTTAAGCAGATTTTGGTTGCCTTTGTTCTAAAATATTATTATGATGTTCTAATCATTGCTAAAGTGAGAAGTTGTAATAAATAAAAATCAGTTGTTATAAGTTTTAACAGATCTTTTTTAAAAATTTGTGACCTTTAGTAGCTCTTTGAAAGCAGATACAGATTCAGATACAACTTTATTTATCCTTTTTGAAGATTACTGCCTTCATAGACATTTAAAGGTGCACATTATTATATACCGTATTTTTTGGACTATAAGGCGCATCTAAAATCATGACATTTTCTCAAAAATCAACAGTGGACTTATAATCCAGTGGCCTTATGTGTGACCTTTGGTTGTGTTTAACCTCCAACCGATTTGATGTTGTAACATTACGGCTAATAACGTATTAGTATTAGTCAGGAGGAGTAATATGTTGGCGACATATAGGGCGACTGTGCAACATACCGGTAGTTCTGCCGTGTGCTGTACAAGGACCCAAAATGCACCTGTTAAGAGACATGCACCATGCAGATTTCAGCTTTTGTATTGTAGTGTTAAAACTGAACAATGTTGAGAGGGATCCGGGCATGTTTGATGCCCAAATCACCAACTGTTAAACTTGTATTTTTGTGTTAGCTACAACTGAGAGTTATTGTAAATGACCTGAATAAAGTTTGATTTATCCGACACGCGTTTTGTTTAACTTATTGCGCCTTATAATCCGATGCGCCGTATGTGTGGACAGTGACAGCAATTGACATATTATTCGATACTGCGCCTTATAATCCGGTGCATTTTATAGCCCGAAAAATACGGTATATATTTCACAGCATGGCATTATATTTAACTGCATCTGCCAGGCCAAGTTGCAGGTCAGATCTGTGGAGAGGCTACAGTAAGAGCATTTTTTGTAAGCCTTAAAAACACCCATAATCAAACAAAAAAAGATAGACACAGACATGACGCCATACTGTTGAACATTCCTAGCAAGGCATCAACATCTCCATGGAGACAAGAAGTTCATGAACTATCCACCAGAAGTAAATACATAGTACACCTTTAAGATCGCACATAAACGAGGAAATGACATGATAAACCATTAACTCATGCTTGAGGGAAATGGTAATTATGGAGCATATCATGAAAGTTGTTGGTGCCCGGGGGAAGATTGCGCATTATGTGAAACCGAGAACCAAACTCTGTATTCATTATGGATGTTTTTATGACTCAGAAATATCTCACAAATATGTTCTTACAGTAGCCTCTCCACAGATCTGACCTGCGGCTTGGCCTGACAGATATAGTTAAACTTAACGTCATCGTGTGTAAAATTCTGCAAGATTTATGGCACACAAATATATATCTTACTTCCCAACATAACAGGAAGTGCTCTGCTATGTTTTTAAGCTCTATACACCTTTAGTTTTAGCCTTAGAATTGCCAAACTTTGCTGAACTAAAGGTTAAAGGTAGTTGTTAAGATGAAAACTACCGCTACATGACATCACAAGGTGGAACCGAGCATTTTGAGGTTTGCAGATGCAGACAGACTAATAATAATGGGCCTGGCTAATGTAGTTAAATGTGCTAAAGCTGGTAGCAGACCCTCATGGCTCAAAAATGTATTCTTTTGTCAAGTTTTATCCTGTTTAACTTTCTTGTCCTTGTATGCCGTATGTGTTAGGAGAACAGAGATTAAGTGCCTGAACAAAGCTTATTGCCAAACATAACACTCACATTTGTTTCGAAAAAATGCATGAAAATATAACAAAAACTGCTGCTTTATGTCCTTCGAGCAGTTATGCGGGGAGTCAAGTGCGTCTGGCAGATGATAAATTACAAATAAATGGAGTGCAAAGAAATGAAAGGAGATTTTCTGTTCGGCAAATGCTGACCCTAGCACGATACGCATGAAGAATAGCACCGGGCCAAGTACGGAGCCGTGCTGAACCCCCAAGGTCAGCGGG
>KN491382.1:0-12848 GCA_000787155.1 Scartelaos histophorus | reverse complement strand
CAAACTCCTAAACAGGACCGTGAAATCTCATATTGATAAAAAAAAAAAAAAAAAAAAAAAAAAAAAAAAAAAAAATCTTTGTTAAAAAAAAAAAAAAAAAAAAATCAAAATCTGAAATTATTTAATTCATTAATTGAAATCTGAAAATCCAAAATCGTCCAAATGCTAAAAATGAACGTGAGTCGTGTCGTTTCGGGGATGTAACATGAGCAGATTTCTATTTTTCGGCCAAAAATTCCGTTTGTTCGTCTTTCCGACTCGAGCAGATCGAAGCTTTAGCCGTTTTTTTTTTAATGTTTATATTTGTCCGACTTGGGGGAAAAAAAAACATGGATGCCCCGTTAAGCTGCTGTTGCTGCAGCTTTGGCCGAGGACCAGGCTCCAAAATAATTCTGTGCTTCAACTACACAAAACTTGAGGAAGAACTCAGAATAAATCGAATAATTCAGTTTATTAGCGATTTTATCTTGCTCCGAGTTCCAAGTCGGACCGTCCGAGGAAAAGTCCAAGTCGGAAAGATAAAAAAACGCACCATAATTTCAATTTGACACATTCTTTTTGCAGAGTCTGTTATCGCTGCTCAATTTATATAAAATTAAAAATGTGAAATGAATAAAGTCAAAGGTGATGAGTTCAAATCCCGCGTGTTCACTTATGTTTATGCAGAAGGTGCAAAAGTATAAACCACAAACAGTCGGATCTTTCTAAAACAATCACCGTTGTTTATTTACAATATATTAAACTGTAATGCAAAATTTTCACAAGTGGTCAATTTGTTCCATCATGAAAATAAAACAGCATTTCCAAAGCGCAGGTCTCATACTTATTTATAAATACTGAGAGAGGCGAGGCTAAGATACACGCTTTAACTGCTGCTTTTTTTGTTGGTTTTTTTCCTCGTTTTTCATCCTCTTTCTTCAAATCCGAAAGCGAGTCCGAAAGCGCCGCGAATGAAAACTGCATAGAGTAAAAATGAAAAAAAAAAAAAAAGCACAGATATAATACAATCACACCCAAATTCTCAACACAATGTTCACGAATCCACAAATTTCAGCTCTCAAAAATGCAAAAATGGGTTTCAAACACCTACGAGACGGTTTGACGAGTGGAGACGGAGGAAGAATCGGGCGTAAAAAAAATTCTGTTTTTTTTCGGGCTAAAAACACCAGAGACGGTTTCACAGTTCGGTTCCAGTCGAGTCCAGTTAACGTCGTTTGTCATCGGGTTTTTGAGAAATCCTCATCTGGGAACGACCAAAACGAGATCTTATTGCCAACAAAGACGTAAAGCTGCACTGTGTAACTTTTCGCCCGCTTGTTTCCATGGATACGTCTTTGTTTTGCCTGGAATGTTCCACAGTGCAACATTCATCAGCTCCACTTTATGTTTATCCGATTACGGGAGCTCAAAAATGCCACGAAAAACAGGGATTCTGACTGTGAGCGGCGTCGCCTCTCCGCAGATCTGACCCGTAACTTGGTCTTAGTTTGGTCTCCGTGACGATAGAAAGGTTTAAAGCCGCACTGTGGAACATTTCATCGAACAAAGCAATGACGTGTCCGTGAAGAAAAGCGTTTAACGGAGCCTCCACCAGAGAAGTTCGGCAATGCGTCTTCAATTACTTCACAAATATTTGATAAAAATGAAAAAGAAAATAAAATTTGTTGGTTAAAGTAGCAGTTTGGCGTCAAAATATTATTCGTTAAAGGCGCCGTACCTGATTTTTACCGTCTTAAAAACGTGAAAAAAGCGACTCCTCGCTTACTTTACGCATTCAGAGCGTCCTAATCTCTTTATAAGCGCTTTGCAAAACTTTCAGAAGCCAGGGAGGAAACAACTAGCATGCTAACGCGCACCACCTGACATTAAAAAGCTCGGACGTTCAGAAACACGCGGACGACGACTTCCTTTGGCGCTTCTAACTCTGACAAAATCTTGAAAAACCAAGAAAATGGTCCGGTTTTCTTCGTCTAGATGTACTGTATTTTTTATTCTTTTATAAATTCACTATTAATTTGTTTATTAAAATTGTCGAACTTAATTTCAAAAAAATATTGCAGAGTTTTGTTCCTTACTGTATTTTTTTTCTTTTATAAATTGACTATTAATTTGTTTATTAAACTTGTCGAACTTAATTAAAAATTGTTCCTGCGAATGAAACTACTGCACATCGTATCAGATTTGTGAAGTCGTTGCGTACGGTTTTGTATCATGTTTTTGTATTTCAATGGAGAATTTGGGACATTTTTAGGCACATTTTTAATAAGGAAATTTAACGTGGTAGAAAGTAAAAAAAAAAAAACGTAAAAAAAACATAATATTCTAACACTTTTAGGAACAAATTAACACAAATCAATCAGTTTTGTTATGAGTTTTTCACACTCTTCAGATCATTTCAAACTAAGGTATCAAGGTCTAAACTAAGCGACGTTTTTATTTTGTCAATATTAATTATCTATAAAACAAATAGAAAATTAAATATGTTTAATTAAAGGTTCTATCGTTGATTTTTACGCTATTTTTTGTTTTTTTAACAGGATAAACACAAAATAATTCCAGGTTTTAAGAAGTAACCAAAACTAGCTCACATTTCTGATTGTTTTTGTTGCCAATAAGAGTAAATATTTGAATTCCCAGATGTTCAGGATAAAGAAAAACACACCGTCCCTTTTGTGTTTTACCCAGAAACCAACAGATAAAACGACCCCGATGCTCACAGCGCCCCCTGTGGACAGAATGAGGACATACAGGCAGGCAAAGAGTCCAAAAAGAAAACAAAAAAACGAAGTACGACAACAGTGTGAGATCCCGTCAGTGAATAAAAGGTGAATTTAAACATCGAACGGTGGAAAGTGAAGAAAAAACGAAATTAAAATGGTGAAAAATATTGTTCAATCGCAAAAGGCAGAAACGTTTTTAGGCCAAAGTGAGAAAAGCTCAAAAGATTCAAAGTCAAATTTCCACCAAGAGAAATGGTTTAGTGCATTTCTAAAACTCAAATAAGCAACTTTTCAGGTGGAGATTCTGCGACCCGCTCGTCTCCACGGCGACGAAAAATCAATCAAAATCGAAAAATCTAAACTTAAAAAGGCGATATTACGTTTTTAAATGCTAAAATATGACATTTAGATCACAATTTTGGCTTTTATCGTTTTAAAAATGCCCAAAACAACATTTGTTTTCGTTTTTTGCCGTTTTTCTGTTTGCTCTCCATGCTAAGTCACGCCCCTTCAGAGCGCTAACGCAACACAATCACCGAAATGAAAATACCGCAGGTTTGTCGAGTTGTGTTCAATTTTGTATCACGTTTTTGCATATTTAAGGACATTTTCAAGCGTGTTTTTGGTGGTTTTTTTATTATAATGTGGAAGAAAGCTTAAAATAAAAGATATAATCACATAATTGCGCCTCTTTTAGAAGCAATTTATCCCAAATCGACCAGTTCTGTCATAAGTTTTTCGCATTCTTCAGATAATTTCAAACTAAACCATAATTCTCGGTGGAATCTTTGCTTTTGTGAACAGGTCAAATGGCACTTTTTGTGAAGAAACTAAAAAAAAAAAAAGGAGAAATTAGGACTGAGCCTCTAGAGCAAAAATAAAACAAGAAAAAAAAAACAAAAAAACATTCAACTTAAGACAAGAGGCTTTTGGCAACGTCAGAACACGAGGAGATTTAAGGAGAATTCAAACAGTTCATAAGTTTAGTTTTACATTATTGCCGACCATTTTTAACATCTGAAAATACAACGGCGTAAAAGTAATAAACCCAATTTAAAGCCACTAAGGAACATTTCTGTTAAAGGGCCTGCATTACGTTATTTTCTCTATTTTATAACGTTTCCTCGTCACAAACAGACCTGGAGTTGTGTTTTTTTTTGTTTCTTTCACACACAAACCCTGCAAATTTACAGCTGAGTTTTACCCCCAAACTGCAAACACACCGTTCCACCTCGTGATGTCATCGGGAGCGCTCCACTGCGTTTTTAAACTTCGCTAGAATCATCATTTCGAGACCTGGAACTGCCAAATCTTTGAAGCTACATCCGTCGTTTTAGCCTCACTGGAACCAGAATATTGTTCATAGAAGCGGCACTTGATGACATCACGAGGTGGGCTCATAATAAACTCAAACATACATGAACGAAACAAAACAACTCCGGTACGTTTTTGACGAGGTAACAACATTATAACGTGAATTAAAGCTCATGCGAGTTAATTTTGCGTAATAGAGGACCTTTAAAACATTTAAATTGGAAAAAAAAAATAAAAATCTGTTTCAGTTTGTCGATATAGAAGCGACATAGTGACTACATACGGCTAAGCTAAGTTTTGGTTAAAATGAACTCCAAATTTTAAATAATTTCACCAAAATTCTACTGGTTTGACCCTGTTAGGCCACCGTAGCTGCTCAGAGTGTTAAGTACACGGTTTTATTTATTGATTTACTGTTCTAAAACTATGGCTAAATGTCACCAAAACATCCAAAAACCACAAAAAATTTCCTTATACGTGGTAATATAGTGGGTTTCCTTATTCTCTAGTGTTAAATTATTATATTTTAAGGCGCTGTACCTGATTTTTACCGTATTAAAAATGAGAGAAACAAAACTTTTTCCTTTGAAACAGCTTTTAGTGGTCAAAATGTTTCACTTTTCATGACTTTGTGCGTTATTAAAAGCTTTATAATACGATGCAGAAAACACACAGCGTCTCACTTTAATCTCAAGAGCTGCTTTTATAACATCTGAACTGAACATTTTTACTTTAATCGACGGAAAAAATAAAAATTAAACAAAATCAGGTGCAGCGTCTTTAATATATTTTCCCCAGGTGGATTCCTAAAGGTGCATTGTGTAACTTTTCTGCTGCTGTCTCCATGGTGATATCGTCTTATGGCATTCCACACTTATTTAAGGCTCAAGAGACAGTTACGCGTCAGATCAGCGGAGAGAAGCCCACCCACGGTAAAAATGCAAGTTTTTAAATCGATAAAACCCCCGTGTTATTGAGTAAACGCGAGATGGACACGTTTAATGCCACACCGGGATATTCCAGATAAAATCTCCATGGAGACAAGCAGCAGAAAAGTTCCATGATGCGTCTTTAAGGCTTATTGTATGTAGCCGATATGAAGCGATGTGATTGAACGTCGTAATCTTGCATTTTGTAAAGGGTAAAACAGAATCGAAACAAAAAAACGAAGTCGGGTAACGATGCATACGACATACACAATATAAATTAGTCAAATACATTTTCCGTATTCCCCCACGAAGCGTTTCCATGGAGACTTTTGTTGGTTCATGCAGAGAGGAGACGCCGTCGTCGTGTCGCAGGAGGTAAGAGTCAGTGTTTTTGTGTTTTTTGTGTTTTTTGTGGGGGGCTATGCGGTGGCCTCGGCCCCGTCCTCGTCCTCCTCTCTCAGGAAGCTGCTGCTGCTGCTGTACTTGTATCGCGAGTAAAACGAACCGACCTCTTCCTCGTCGTCGTCGTCGGAGCGATCGAAGAGGAAACGCCGTCCGCTGGTTGGGCTGCAGGAAAAACATAAAAAACGTGTTAAAATATGACACGTTTGGAATAAATCGATCAACTTTCCTGTAAAGAAACTGACATTTTTGGTCATAAAAAGCAAATATTTGATTGAAACGTGTCTGTATTTTAATAAAAGACTGGGTTACATGGGTCAGTTTACTATTCTTAAAGGTAAATTGCGTAACTTTTCTGGTAGAGGGTCTGTCAAATGCTTAGAAATGTGTTTGCCTCGACTGGAGACCAAACCAAACCACGTTACAGCGTCAAAATGTCTGTTTTTCTAGGTATTTTTGCGTTATAAAACCACCTTTAATTTCATAAAGTAGAGCTGTTTAATGTCACACTCTGGAACATTCTAGTGACATATCCATAGAAACAAGCAGGTGACAGACTTTCCAACACAAAAATGACACAATTACAGCTTTAAAACTCTGAGAAACTTCGGAAAACTTGGCGTGTTTTCTTAGTCACAGCTCGTATTATAAACCACGGCTTTGTAAAGTTACTGGAGCCAGCAGACAAATTGCCTGCATATAAAATTTTCAAGTGATAAAAAATGTTAAGATCTGCCACAATAATAAAAAACTCAGCAAACAAAATATAAAAAGTATAGTCAAAGGTCCTACAAATGCCGTCCTTAATAGAAGTTGAGCTAGAAATGAAGTAGAAAAAGCAGATGTTGAATAAAACACCTTTTAATGATAGTATCTTTTAATTTTTCCTGTATTTACAACTTCTAATTTGAAGTGGGAACGAGCTCCACACAGATTTTTGCCTGAATTATCTGAGGTGAAGATAAAAACAGGTAAAGCTGGAGTCTCAGATGGAGCATTTTGGGGTTTTTTTGACAATTCCCAAGTAAAAGCTGAAGCAGATCTCAATAAACATAAGATCTAGGGACTTGTAATCAGGCAAAAAAGTCCAGAGGGAATAAAAAATGTGCAAATAAAAAACGCTGGAACACAAAACCTGATGCTGAGAGATTAAAACGACGTGCGGTTAAGCTCGTTCATGCCATCACTGCAAATTTATAAGAGATAAATGTATGACAAGTGTGTGGGACTCTTATCCGACCTATCAGCGTTAATCTAGATTAATCTAAAAAATATGAGATTAATCTAGATTAAAAATAATAATCTATGCCCACCAATAAAGACAAGCTTAATAAGTATTCTTGAAAAGGCTTAATTCATGCTTTTGTCAATCTAAACATCATTCAGTGTCAGTATAATGGCAATTTTAGAGTAAATAAACTTGTTAAAAAGTCTTCTTTAAAACAACTTTTGCGATATTCAAAAACACGCATTGTTAAAGTCATGCAAAAGTCCACGAAAACGCGGGTTAGCATCGCGGCTAGTCGTTGTTAAATTGTAGAAACTCTCCACGCCACACCATGCTTTGCTCCACAGCGCCACCTACTGCTTCACTCGCTGTCCGGCCTGTACAGATACTTCATCATGAGGCTGTCCACTTTCTTCTTCCTCTTCTTCGCGTCCTTTTTGTTTGGCTGCGGAGGTGGCGATTCGTTGCCCTCTCCTTCTTCTAACCCGTCGTCTTCCGGACTGCACGATTTCCGATTTGGCGCTTTTTTGATGCTGCTCGAGCTTCTGTACGAGATCGTGGAAGCGCCGGAGCTGGAATCGGAATCGGACTCTGAATCGGAAGAACTGGACGAGGACGACGACGAAGACGAGTCGCGTTTTTTGGACTTTTTCTTGGACTTCTTGGATCTTTTCTTAGAACTGCTCCTCCTCCCGTCGTCCGAACTGTCCGATTCGGAACTGCTGCTGCGTTTTTTCTTCTTTCCTTTGTTTTTGTTTTTGCTTTTGCTTCGACGGTGGCTACTCGCGCTACTTGAGCTACGCGAAGGCCTTAGGCAGTCGACCGCAGACGCCGATCTTCGCAAACTACTTTTCGGACGAGATTCTCCGTTGACGCTCCTAGCATCGTCATCTTTAGCTTTCCCCGCTTCCTCTTCCGAATCTTCCAAGCTTCGTCTCTTGAATTTTATCGGTTTGAAACTCAAAACTTCATTGATCGCCTTTTCCAAATCGGGATCCAGGTAGTTCCGATGACTCACTGGTTTAATATCCGCAATCTCGCTGGTATTTTCTAACGCTGACGATCTTCCTTGAGGTGGCGGCATTGAAACACTTCGCCCGCTTGAAGACAACGGACTGAAACTTGACCTCTCTGTATACGCCACGCTTTTTGCATCATCGAAATCGACATCAAACTCGCTCAACCTGCAACTGCGAGCTATCGAATCCGCGCGGCTAACGCTACCGGGGCTGCGAGCTAAAGACCTCCTGCTGTAACAAGGGCTAGTTCTACCTTCGTCTAGCCTTGACGCACTTTTCCTACGCCCCAACGGACTTGCCAAACCTAAGCTAATCGTCGATTTAGCGTCATCTTCGGGGCTGAAACCCATTCGCGTGGACATCCGGCTTGGCGCGTTGTACGAAACTGTCGATTCTTTATCGAAATCGCCCCATCTGCTGTCCATACCTTTCCTCGCACGACTGTTGGCTTCGGAATACGCGTGAGAGATGACGGATTCTGTATCATCTGCAGCTTGGGACTTCCTTCTCGAGCTAACCGAATAGCAATCGTCGTCGAGATCTAAACTTTTCGCTTTGGATTTGTACGAAACCGTGTCATCGTCTGCGTTTTCCTTCAGGGCGCTAAATAACGCGTCTCCTTTTGAATCCACGTTGGCGCGTTTTCGGTAGCTCAGTGAACTCATGACCGAAACGGAGCGAGGGAGCGGAGTTTCGGCGTCCTTGCCCTCCTTGTTGGCCTCTTTCCAGTCTTTAGCATCTTTCCAGTCTTTACAGTCTACATTAGCAGCGAATCTGGAGAGAGGAAAAAAGTAGGAAAAACACAAAGGATGAAGAAAATGGAGGAAGAAATAATAAAGGGACATCGAAAGGAGGAAGAAGTGGGGCAGGTGAGAGCGACAAACATGAAAACCACTTAAATTAAGGCAGAAAAATCTAAATTAAAGATAAGAACAGACAAATAATGAAACATGGGTGGATGATTTTAGTTCATGGGAAAACATAAAAGAAAATAAGACAGTTTTTATACCAGATGCCCTTCCTTGTGAACAGACAACGAACGTGAATCCCTTGAATACCAGATGCCCTTCCTTGTGAACAGACTTGTTAACTCCAGTTGCTCCTATTAATCCTGCATTGAAATGAAATAAAAGGGCGAACGTATAATTTGTTTTTGTTGAGCAGTTTTCCATTTATTAATCTCCATGGGGGTGTTTTTGTAATGCCAGGAATATTCCATAGTGTGGCATTACATGATACCATCTCACATTTATTCAGTTGTTTGTATGTTTTTGTGTGGTTGAAAGAAATTAATCTAGATCTTACCGACAATTTATTCGCACGGGATTAGTTTTAGCTGTGGATCTTTGGCGGTTTGTGATAATTTCGGAGGAGGAGATTTTAATCCCGCGTGAATGCGCCACGGCTGTAATTTAAAAAGCGAAAATTTCGTTGTAAATTACCGACAAATACGAAAACGAATCTGCATCTCAGTGTTTGTTATTGTAAATGCGAATTTTCTGATTGTTTTTCTTTCCGTGTTTTTTAGTCAGTGTCAGAAAATTAGCGTAATCCCGAGCGAATAAGGCTTTAGTTTGGAGTCTTCAAATTTAAAGTTCAAGTTTAAATCCTTGCTGTTGGACATTCCAGGCGAAGCGACAAACTCTCCGCTAGAAAAACGACTTGGAGCGGTTTAAAATCAAAGATGAATTCACATGGATGCTAAGACTGTTCTTTGTATATGGGTATAACAGTTACAGGGCGGTTTCAAACTCAATTTTGACGCGATACAGATTAAAAAACTAAAAAAACTGATGATTTTCAACATGAAATCATATCACTTTCGTTTCTGTTCTGATTCAGCTCAAAATCAATCTAAAACTGTTCAGGAAAGTGTCATTTCTGTCGACTTTTTCGTATCGATACCTGCGGAAAAAAGTAGTAAAGCGTCTCTAGTTTCGATGCTAGTTTTAGTGTCTGATTTTATTGCGCGGTTACACCACACTACACACTTCTAATAACCACCGTTGTGAATAGACTTATTATTTTCTACAGCTACAATATAAATGCACCACTCTGGCCCCACACTTTGCAATAGTTAAACAAGCCATTAACGCAGTAACACTCCATTCTAAATTAACTTTGCCCTTTTAAAATCCAATCTTTTCCTCCCCAGAGTCGGAGCAGAGGCGGCGCGGTGCTTTATTTCACCGAGTGTGTGTTTTTGCTTGGTCTGTTCCTTTGCCGCTCCAGCGCTCCCCCTGCTCCGCTCCAGAATAAGACTTTTCTACATTTTCTTTTCCATTACAGGGGACAGTGAGCAGCAGCCGGAGTGACGGGGGCGGGTTTGAAAATCACACTAAAACCTCCGAAAGTCAAGGTGAAAGATTTCGACGGCGAATTTGGAGTTTTTAAAGGTGCGCTGTGTAACTTTTCCGCTTTTACTCCGTGGAGATGGAGGCAAAACCAGACCGAGTTACGAGTCAGATCTGTGGAGAGGCAGCCAGAAGGACTACTTTTTGTATATTAAGTATTTTTGAGCTGTAAAACCAACTGTTATTGCTTAAAATGTTCCACAGTATTGCATTACACGTATATTATTCGCATTTATTCAATTATCGGGGATTTTATTGCCTTGAAAAACATATATTCTTACTGAAAGCTGGATCCCTTATCCACAGATCTGACTTGTAAATCGGCCTTCTTGGTTGCTTCACTAGGTTTAATGCCACTCTATGGGACATTTCAGCACCAGCGTTTCCATGGAGATGAGCAGACGATCTTCCACCTTTAATGCTTTGTGCGTAAACCGTCCATTTATTTGGAAAAAAAAAAAAAAACAGCTGATTTTTGTTGAGTTATTGGGTCTTTTCACTAATAGAAATCATCAGGTTCAACATTTGTGAATTTATATTTTGGATATTTCAAGTTTAAAGAAATAAATGGGGAAAACAGTCTCTTTCCTCCATCTGGGACTGAAAATCACCAATAAACAAACTAGAAAATGGCAAAACAAATGGTCAGAAAAACACAAAAATGTTCTAAACTTCCAGTCCTACAAAAATCCTCGGCCAAAATTTAAGATATAAACGCTTAAATCTATCAGAAAATGACTTAAAAGTAGCAAAATTATCTGTCCATGCATCATTTTACTTGACAAGTTATCTTAAAATAAACTCCCTCTAGACTAGAATTAAGCCGTTTCTGGTCTTGTAAGTAGATAATAAACTTGACAAAAGTTTAAAATCGTTGCCAGATCAGAGAAATGTGTAGTTTATAAGCCGGGCAGCAGATAGGGGAGGGCAAAGTGATCTGTTGTCCGATGCTGCAGGGTTTTACAGGCCCAAGATTGGACGTTCATCCTATTAATTTATTTTAGAGGGGGCCCCGTGTGAGTGTTCTGGCCCTGAGCCCCTAAATTTCAGTTGATTCTGCTGCTTATTTTATTTGTCTGATTTGTCGCACCTGTACCTGAGCTCTAAACCCAGACACAGGCCGTTATGTAAGGAGGGTAAAGTGGGCCAATCGAAGCTTCACGCCGTAGACATATCCATTAATCTGAGAGGGAGACTGTGCAGACGGCCACGGACATGTCGATAAATCTGACACGGCGCAGGCGGGTTTGGGGAAAAAAAGAGGGAACAATAAAGATAAAGAAGCTCTGGATGCCCTGGACAAACAGCTGCTCCGTTTTGGACCAGTGCACTGCTGAAATCACTTTATTTACTGCAGACAGATCAGGTTTAGAGATTGTAAAGGGAAGAGGGGAAGAAAGAGACGGTGCTGCAGGCTGCTTAAAGGTGCACTGTGGAACTTTTCTGGTTTGGCAGTGTGGGATTAAAGCTTCTCTATCCGTTCTAGGCCAAACCAGACCAGGTGAGAGGCCAGATCAGAGTCAGAACACCTGTTTTTCTAGGTATTTTTGAGAAGGAAAACCACATTTAATTGCCTAAATGTAAAGTAGAGGTGTTTAATGTCACACTGTGGAACATTCCGGGCACAGCAATGAACCAAAAAGTTAAACAATGCAGCTTTAAAAGAAGTGGTGGGAGCTGGAGGTTTGGACTAATTTCTTATCAAGTTATTTTATGTAACTTTTCTGCTCGTCTCTTTGGTGTTTTTGCTTTGCCTTCGTGTAGAGAAGCAGGTTGTGGACCCACCAAACCACAAAGCTGCACTCTAATGTTGTTAAAAATAAGTTTCAATGAGACGATTTTAATTTAATTTCAAGTTACAGACGTGTAAATAGATATAATGCATGAACTTCCTCTGTGAAGTTGGTCTCAAATCAAACCTGCACAGAAACTACGTCAGTCGTTTGTGCTTCGTTCGTGCTGCAAAAGTCACGGTGGAAGATTTCGGCAACAAATTTGGATTTTTAAAAGGTGCACGGTGTAACTTTTCCGGTCGAAAGTCTGTTAAATGCTTTTCTCCGTGAAGATGTGACCAAGTTACGAGTCAGATCTGTGGAGAGGCGACCCCGCTCACAGTTAGAGCGCCTATTTTTCTAGATATTTTAAAGCTGTAAAATCAGGTATTATTGTTTTGCCTAAAAATGTTCCACAGTGTTGCATTAAACATGTATTATTTGCATTTATTCCATTACAGGGGATTTTACCGCCTTTTTACAGAGTGCAGGGTCACTTATCCGCAGATCTGACTTGTAATTTCTACGTCTTGGTAGCTTCACCACCTCCATGGAGATAGATGTTTAATGTCACACTATGGGACATTTCAGCAAACAGCGTTTCCATAGAGACGAGCAGACGGTCTTCCACGCTGATGCTTCGCGTGTTTATCTTCCGTTTATTCAAAATGCCAAAAAGCTGATTTTTGTTGTAACACAGCGAGTCACTGATAAAAATAATCAGGTTCAACATTTGTCCAAAAAGTTTAGTTTGATTTTAGTTTTTGAGATTGTAATGATTCCTTCAATGCTCTAAAATGGCCCCAAATGGTGTTAATCATTCGTGCTGTTCTGTGCTGCAAAAATTCATTTCCAGCCAGAAATAATGAGCTAAATAAGTAAATAACTTTAAAAATATGAAGCAAAAAGTAAAATATTAATGAGAAGAATCATTTTCATTGGGTTATAACCTATTATAGTTTGTTTTTAAGGTTGTTTTAATCACGCTGGGGGGGTTCTGTGTGGATGTGCATGTCTGAATGTTCAGCAGTTGCCATGGTGACGCTGTGCAAACATCAGCATAACAAAAAAAATGAATTGACATAGATTAGGAGTTCGATGTTCAACCAA
>KN491381.1:71968-84435 GCA_000787155.1 Scartelaos histophorus | reverse complement strand
TAGTTCATGGGCCTCATTGGTTTAAACTTGATCTCTGAGGATAAATATGCACTATTCACAACAGCATAAAGGTGCATACAGTTCTTAAGTAAGAACAAAAAAGTTTGGGATTTTAAATAATTTCTTTATATTAATTAATTAAGAATAAATATATTATTATAAAGTAACTGAATGGTTTAAAAAATAACATTTTATCTCTACTCACTTTATTTATTTCTGGCTCTCTCCTCTCTTTGTCTTTCTCCCTCTAATTCCTCTTTTTCTCACTTTTTCTCCCCTCCTCTCACCACTCTATTTCTTTGAATCCCTCTTTCGCCGTCTCCTCTTTCTCTCCATCACCCCATTCCTTTTTTGTTCCTGTCTTTCTCCTTCTTTTACCTCCCGTTTCACCCTTCTTCTTTCCTTCTCTCTCTCTTGCTGTGTCTCTCTATCACCTCCCCTCTCTCCCTTTCTCTGGGTTTTTGCCTTCCCCCTCTCTTCCACCTCTCTCCCTTTCCCTCACCACTTTTTATATATATCCTCTCGTGCTCTCCCTTTCTCCCTGCCCCCCTCCTCTCTGTCTCCCCTCTCTTTCGCCTTCACCCTGGACTCTCTCTCTTCTCCTTTACTTCCCTTTCTCTATTCCCCAGATGTGTGATCAAACACCTGGAGGGTCTGGTGGTGCAGTATGACCTCACTGTGAGAGACAGCGATGGTTCTGTCGTTCAGTTTCTTTACGGAGAAGATGGACTTGACATCCCAAAGACTCAGTTCCTTCAACCTAGACAGTTCCCCTTCATTGAGGAGAACTACGAGGTACAGGACAAAACCAGTACTGAAACGAGACCAGGTCTGAACTAGGTCTGAACCAGGCGAAGTAAAGCTGACAACAACTAGCATGCTAACTGTATGGCATGCTTACTTCCTGGTTTGCTGCTTTTACAATATATTTGGGGCATAGATTTCACTTTTTATAAGACGTACAGCCCTTTTAAAGCAATAGATAGAAACTGTTCTTGTGGGTTTTGAAAAGTCTCCACTTGGTATTTACAACATTGAGTAAATTTGCATTAACAAATCATTAACAGTGCAGTCTTGTCAAATTCAGTGCTTCGTCTTCAGTTGGTGTCACTGGCCAAAATGACTGCTACAGTGAAGTGTAGTTCATGGGCCCCATTGGTTTAAACATGATCTCTGAGGATAAATATGCACTACACACAACTAATATGGCTTTAATCCTAGTTTAGTGCCTGGTTTAGTAGTTGGTTTATGCCTTAATAAAACCTAGTTTAGTCCTAATTCATTCTGGATTTAGTCCTGGTTTACCCCTTGCTTCCTTTGTCCTTTAGTCCTGGGAAAGACCTGGTTTAATCATAGTTTAGTCCGTCGTTTACTTCTGCTTAGCACCTGGTTTAGTCCCTCTTTTAGTCTGGATTTTGTCTTAGTTTAATCCTATTTTGTTAACTGATTTAGTTCTGATTACAACCTGGTGACTCCTGCTTTAATCTGGATTTAGTTCTGGTCTAGTCCTGGTTTAGTTCTTGATTAGCCCTGGTTTAGCCCTGCTTTTACCACTATTTTAGTCCCGCTTTGGTCCCTGATTTGAATGTGAGTTTGTTCCAGCTATGCCTAATTTGGTTTTGTTTTATTCAACATTATACATATATTTTGTCAAAATTCTACACATATTTTCTGATGTCTATTTAATATTATGTGAAGTTAAATAAATGAAATTCTGTATTTTTTATAGGTCATAAGGAAATCCCAGGGTCTGGATGAGGTTCTGTCTCGGTTGGACCCTGAAGCTGCCAGACAACACTTTGCAGCCATTCAGAGATGGAAAAACAAGCAAGAAAGGGCCAATCCAAGACAAGGTGAACACAAAAACATATCAGTTACAATCGTATGAGCCAAACCAGTTTTATTTTTTAGTATAATTTATTTACAGGCCCTCCAATTGACTCTTGTAATCTTTAAGACAAGTTATAATGTTGTTACCTCCTCAAAAACATATCTGCAGTTTTATTGTGTGTCTTTCACAAATATTTGAACTTTTTAAAATTATTATTAGTCTGTATACATCTCTGAAGATCAAAATACTCTTTTCCACCTTGTGATAGTTCCTCCTAGCGGTAGTTTTCAAGTTGACAGGTATTTGTTTGCTTTTGTTCAGTAGAGTTGTGTCAATTCCAGGTCTGAAATTATCCAAATGATTCTAGTAAAGGTGTGTGGAGTTTAAAAACACAGTGGAGCACTTCCTGTAATGCTACGTGACGTCAAAAGGTTCAACAGTGTTGTTGGTTTAAGAGAAAAATTATTTTTAAAAAGTCTAAATATACAGGGTGTGTGTGTTAAATGGGCAGTGTGCTGCCCCCGCGACCCAGCTGGATTAAGCGGGAGAAAATGGATGGATGGATGTGTGTGTTAAACATGTGTGAATGAAACGAAACACATCTCCAGGTCTGTTTGTGATGAGGAAACTACATTAGAACATGGATCAGAAGATAGTGTAATATGGGCCCCCTCAGGTCAATGTTCCTCAAATTTTAATATGGGCCCCCTCAGGTCAATGTTCCCTCAAATTTTCCATGTGTCTGAGCAAACACACAAATTCCCTGAGCGTTACTTGGACCCTGTGTGCAACACATGCACACTGTGGCCACACCAGTATCACAATTGAGATCATCACAAGTTACACAGCTTATTAATCAAATGACTGCAATTATTTCCCTTAGATTACTTTTAATATAACACATTTTTTTGGCCCATTTAGAATGACAAAGACAAAAATCTTGTTCCAGAGCTTTGCATATGTTGTACATCAGTGTGATGATCCTACTGTGGTCAGTGAAACACTGGACATTACAATATTTTGAAAAAATAACTTCATACATTAAAAAGTATGTACAATGTAATGTACAAACCTATAAAAGAGAGGTTTTTTTTTTTTCAGCTAGATAAATATAGCCTGCAGATTTTGTATGGATTGTTGGACCTGTAGGCCACTATCAGATAGGTTATCATTCCCAACATAATCATCAACCAATCAAGTATCAGTTAATCATTAGCCTGTTTCAGTAATGCTGCGTGAGTAACAGAGCTCGTAGTTAGAAATCGAGGCACTCGAAGCGCTTGGTGCCTTACGTGCTGTGCGTAATATGTGCGCATAGTGGAACCCTACGGTCCTGTTTGTGGTGTAACGCTATGGCGAGAGGCTTCACAGTTTGAGAAAGTCCAAGAAAGTCTTTTTGGCTCACAAAAAGCTCTGGACAGAACCAAAGCAAACTATTACAGCTCTACCTGTATTACCCATTACCTCTACCTCCTCCTCATACGTTCTTCCCTCCGTCCACTGTGGTGGGCGGTGCTCTCCTCGGCTCCTGTGGTCCCGCCCCCCTGAGGCAGCTCTGGCCCGCGGCAATGTGCACTACCACTACGGTCAAACTGAAGGAAGCCAGCGAAATGCGGCCAAAATGAGTCTGTTTGTAGTTGGCTCGTCCCTAACGCGTGTGCACATTCACGTTTAAACTTGAATCTATCAGACTGGGCGTTCTGTGCGTCAAACCAGTGCTGTGTTTTTCAGTTCAGGTTAGATTTTATTTACTGCGCTGCATAGAATATGATGTGTACAAAGAAAGTCTGGGCAGTGCGCAATTGCGCACGTGCACAGCTTAGAGGGAACATTGCATCAGGTATATTTCTAATTGCCTACCTTGATTTAAATTTTAGTTCCTTTTATAAATATAGGTTCCTCTAATTTTATTTATTTAGCTTCTGATGATTTTACTGCTGTCTAAATGTTGTTGTAAAATTACATAAAATATAGGACCTTTAAACCCTCATTATGAGGAGGTGCTCAGGATGTTCTGGGGCCATTTCGAGGACTTGGCAGTACATTCCATTTTAGACTACATATTTGAGAATAGCTGCTGCCTCAAACCTGTCTGATCATGTCTCTCATCTCTTCATAGTAATTTCCCTTTAGTTTCTCCTCAGGTTAGATATGTAACTACTGTATATCAGCCTTACAATACATTTTTATTAATTAAAGATACACTGTGTAACTTTTTCATAGCTCACTTGTCTCCATGGAGTTGCTATTGCTTTACTTGGAATGTTCCACCACTAAAGTTACATGCTTTTAGTGCTGAATTTCAACCCTTTTACTTTTTTTTGTCAATTTTGTTCACATTGGCTGCACTGAAACAGCAAAGGGTCCTGGTCTATGTAGTTCAATCACTTTTTTAAACATTCAACACTTTTTGATGTGTATTTTTCCAGGTGCATTCTTGGTGTTCTCACAGAAGAAACTGGCCAAACTCAAAGAAACGATTCAAATGAATGAAATCCTCAATGGCCGAGACACTCCAACGATACAGGTACATTGACCACTCATCTTTGTATATTGATACTTTGCAGTGACATCATGGATTTCTATGGTGGAATGTTAAGCAATTACCACGGTGACACAATACACACATTAGCCTTTCCTGTTGTAGTTCTAATCACACTACCCTCTCTCCTCACAGTTGATGGAGCAGTGGCGTTCCCTGGACGCACAAAGCAAGTCCAAGTTTGGGAGAAAGGTTTTGCGATGTCCCGAGCCGGCGCTGGGTTTACTGAGGCCGGACGTGAGCTTTGGATCCGTGTCTGAAAACTTCAACGAAATCACAGAGAAATATCTGAGCAGCAGAACGGACCTGAGTGAACACATCAAGGACAGGTCTGTTTTTTAAAAAGTTCAGAGATTATGTTAGAGGTAGGGATGTAACTATCCAAATTTCTCAGTACAATACATTCACGTTATCTCTCAGTACCATATTTACTGCGATATTTTGTAGAGAGAACAAAACTGTGAGTACGCTACTTTTTCTTTAAAAATGCTGCCTTGACAAGACTTTGGTACTATCATAAACCTATGAATTATCGTGTAAATTGGACTGAAACAGAGCAAAGAATCATGGTCTATGTAGTTCCCACTGTTTCTTTTAGCTCATATTGCACCATAACAATGAATTTAAGCAAACAGACTTGTAATTTGATATATTCTGATGGCCCACGATATTATTGAGAGAATACACAATATTTTGGTTATTGTTCCATGGTTAAGATGGGGGAAGGGTCCGCTACTTGCTTGTCTCCATGGAGATGTTATTTCTTTGCCTGGAATGCTCCACAGTAGAGTATCTCCCTTGCATTTGTTCAATTACTTGTGTTGTATTCATAGACCGTATATATGAGTGGACATAGCTAACGCATTAGCTGCCGCGTGCCAAATATGAAGTCCGACAGGAGGCTCTTCCGGCTCCTTCTGACTCTGTCCCATAAGTCCGACAGGAGGCTCTTCCGGCTCCTTCTGACTCTGGCTCCCATTGACTTACATCAGGATCTTGTCGCTCGTCTCTCTGTACCTGCTGCAGTGATTCTCTTCATCTTGGTCTTAAAATGTTTTTATTAACCCGCTCTACATGATCCTGTGATCCTATTTTGTTAGTCCAAAAAATCCTATTCATAAAATAGAGCCCGGCTCCAGATCCGCTCCTGTAGCCGTTAGCATCGCGAGCCTCATTTGAGCAGCGCTAAACGCTATGAGTGACGTCACACTCGCTTAGTCCACTTTTTTATACAGTCTATGGTTTTATTGCTCAAAAATGCCTTAAAGGTGCACTGTTTAACTTTCCAGGTCCGTGACTATGGAGATGCTGTTGCTTTGCCTGGAATAGATAGTCTTTCCATCTTTCTTTTATTTTTTTTATCTTTCTTTTTCAGTTACATGCATTTGCATTGATAAATAATTCATTCTTTGGTGAAATCAGTAGCTTGTCTCCATGGACATGCAAAGTTTTATGTAATTTTGCCAAACAAAATTTAGACGGCAGTAAAATCAGCAGAATCTATATAAATAAAATCAGAGACCTATATTTGCCCCACAATGAGCATATCTCAACTTGACAAGCAACATGCCAATTTACAGGTCAGATCTGCGGAGAACTGAGCCAGTTACAGTAGAATATATATTTTTCAAAGTAATGTTCTATTGTAAAAAAACAACAACAAAAAAAACCCCAAAACAAAACACTTAATAATTAAATAATAAGCCAATTTAATGTCATACTGTGGTACATCTCCAAGCATATCTCCATGAACAGAACCAAGAGCTGAACTCTTATCAGGAAAGTTACATAGTGCACCTTTTAAAAAACATGAATTCTTATCCTGTCCAGGTTTGCTTCTCCATAGCTCTGACCATTAACCTCTCTCCATTGTGATTATCAAGTTTTTTTCCATACTGTGCAATAATCAAGACAAATCAAAAAAATATGGGGGCCGTGGGGGACCAGCAAGTGGCAGAATCTCAACCAGAAAAGTTACACGCTGCATCTTTAAGATTTATAATTGGATTTGAACAATTATAAAACATCAATGTAAATGTATTTATAGTCTGTGGGTGCAGCCTTAGAATATGATTTCATTTGTGTTGTTTTGTGTTTCCGTCCTCCAGCCTTCGTCACCTGCTTCAGTATAAATGGCAGCGTGCTCTATGTGATCCCGGGGAGGCTGTGGGGCTCCTCGCCGCTCAGTCCATCGGGGAACCCTCCACTCAGATGACTCTAAACACGTTTCACTTCGCCGGAAGAGGAGAGATGAACGTCACGCTGGGAATACCTCGGTAAGTTTAATTTAAATAGACATAGTGCTTGTGTCTGTTCTATAGTTATAATCTATGACACCCATGGGTCATTCTGTTATCCATCCATCCATCCATCCATTTTCTCCCGCTTAATCCGGCTGGGTCGCGGGGGCAGCACGCTGCCCAATACACTGTGCACCAGACCCAGACCCTATGAACCCCTCTGCAGGTGGTGAGCCCACAGGAGGGAGGAACTGACTGTCAATGGTCCCTGTTCATAGGGTGTTGCATGTTTTTTTTTTTTTTATTCTGTTATGATTTCCACATTTGAAATCACAATATTGATCTAAAATTACTTAAAAGAATAAGTCTACTGTTTGCCGTGCCTAGGAGCTTACTTCTGCATTTGGTGGAAGGATCATGTTTTAAAACTACTTCTACTACTACTATTTTTTCCAACAAGCAGACACTTAACTGATGTAAAACCTGTCAAATTAAGTTAAGACTAAACTGGACTAAACATTTATGAACTCGCAGTTCATAAATCACAATAGACCAAAAACAAATGATGGAGAAATCAGTACTTGACCCAGATTAAACCAGAACTAAAGCAGGACTAATTAAGGACTAAAAAAGGACCAAACCAGGACCAAACCAAGACTACGCCACATTTTAACCTCTATCTCTCTGTCTCTACCCTCTTTTCTCTTCTCTCTTCTCTTTCTCTTCTCTCTCATCTCTGTTTTGTCTCTTCACAGACTGAGGGAGATCCTGATGGTCGCCAGTTCCAACATAAAGACTCCCATGATGAGTGTCCCAGTCCTGGGCACCAGAAAAGCCCAGAAGAAAGCCAAGATTCTGAGGAAAATGCTCACTCGTGTCTGTCTGGCTGAGGTCAGTTTTCAGAGTCCAGAGAGGAGTTTTGTACACTAATGGGCACAAGGCACAATAATTATTAGAATGATGTATATGTCAATAAATGGAAAATGAACTGCACTTTCTGAGCGCAGTTTTTTTGGTAAGGTTTTGGTAGACAGTGTGTTAATTTCTTGTCTTGTGTATGTATTTTGTGTGAACAGGTGTTGCAGAAAGTGGATGTTGTGGAGTCGTTACGCATCGCAGGACCTTACAACAAAATGCGAACTTTCAAAGTCATCTTTCACTTCCTGTCACCCCAGCGATATCAGGATGATAAACTTTTGACTCCATACCACATCCTCCACTACATGGAGACAAGGTGATAAGTCAGTATTAAAATACAAGATTTGGAGGACACAGAGGAGAGGTTCAGAGGATGAGAAGAGAGGGTCAGAGGAGAGGACTCTGTAAAAGAAGTGTCATTCATTCATATTTAGACATTTACAATATTATTAACTGCATTTAATTCTCTTAATTTTTCATTACCAGGTTTTTCCGACTTCTGGCTGATACCATAAAGAAGCACAACGCTAAACTAGCCTCTATCTCGGTGGAAACAAGAAAAGCAACTCTCAAAGACAAAGATAATGAAGGAGAGGGACCAAGTGGCGTTGAAGCTGTAAGAGTCATTTTAGAATGTTGTTACCTCCACAAAAACATACCTAGAGTTGTGTTTTTTCATTCACATGTTTGACTAAATTAGTCTGTTTACATCAGCAAAGTTCAGAATGCTTTGTTCCACCTTGTGATGTCGTGAAGAGGTAGTTTTCATGTTAACAGCTCCGGGTTGTTCTGTAAAGATGGTCAATTCCGGGGCTGAAATCATCCAAATGATTCTAGTGACCATGAATGGAGTCTAAAAACACAGTGGAGCACTTCCTGTATCACCACATGACATCACTAGGTGGAGTATTTTCAGTTTGAGAGAAGAACTCGGCCTAAATCTGCAGGGTTTGTGTGTTAAACGTGTGAATGAAACAAAACACAACTCCAGGTCTGTTTGTGGTGAGGAAACTACATTAGAACACAGATCACAATAATAATATCTAATGAAACTCTGCTGTATATTTGAATGTGTTGTGTGGAACAGCTGGATGAGGGCGACGGGGAGGAGCAGGAGCAGGAGATCGTGGACGACAAAGAAAATGAAGGAGACACAGATGCCACAGACGCCAAACACAAAGACAAACAGGAAGAAGAGGTAGTTAATGCTGCTACTGCTACTGCTAATACTACTGCTGCTAGTGCTAGTGCTACTTCTACTGCTAGTACTACTTCTGCTAGTATTACTACTACGACTACTGCTGCTAGTGCTTCTACTACTAGTAATGCTATTACTACTACTAGTAGTGCTATTACTACTAATACTACGACTGTCACTACTGCTACTACTATTGCTTCTACTACTGCTGCTGCTGCTACTACTACTACTACGACAACTGCTACTATTACTGCTACTTCTTCTGCTGCTAGTGCTACTACTACTGCTACTATTGCTGCTGCTAGTGCTACTACTACTATTACTCCTCCTACTACTACTACTACTACTACTAGTGCTACTAGTGCTACTACTACTGCTGCTATTACTGCTACTTCCACTGCTTCTCGTGCTGCTACTACTACTACTGCTAATGCTACTGCTACTATGACGACTGCTACTACTACTGCTACTACTACTGCTACTTCTACTACTTCTACTACTGCTAATGCTACTGCTGCTGCTGCTACTGCTGCTGCTACTATTACTACTAGTCTATGATGCATTCCTCTGATAAGTTTTCAGATATCTAAATTTGTTGTGTTTTTTATTGATGTAATGTACAGAAAACACTGAGCAAGAGACAGACATTTTAGTTAAAAAAAAAATTAATTTGAATTTGCCTAAACCCTGGTGTATTTTATTAAATTTTTCCAGGTTGACTATGACAGCGATGAGGAGGCAGTGGAGGAGGCAGACGAACCCGATGAAGAAGACGAAACTCAGTCAAAGAATGAAGCAATGGAAGAAGAGAAGAACCTCACTACGCCACCTGAGACCAGACTGAGGAAGCAGAAACGCAGTAAAGTCAAACCTGTTCCAGAGGGCATGGACGACATGAGAGTGAATGCTGTGCTGGCCTCGAATCCTTCCATAGAGGGTTACAGATATGACCATGTGAACGAGCTCTGGTGTGAGGTGGGTGCAAGGAGAATACAGACTGGTTTAAACGTGACTATTTGGGGTGGAACTTCCCTCTTTTAATATTTGGGGTGGAACTTCCCTCTTTTAAAATTATTACTTCCCGACTTGAATCCCAACTAATTCAATTATAATCATATATTGTTGACTGTTATATATATATAAAGATATGAACACCGATGACACCAAATAAATCAGGCAACTTCTTCCTCCTTTTCTTCTTCCCCTAACAGTAATTGCATTTATACAGCTTCTTTCAAGAGACCCAAAGTACAGAGCAGTATTCATTCACTCCACACTCAATGGTGACTATTGTGGCCACAGCTGCCCTGGGACAGACCCACAAAAGTGAGGCTGCCAATCTGCGCCTTTCAGACTAGGCGACTTTCAACATTCTCTCTTCAGATTGACTTTTTGGTTGCTTTGGTTCTTATGGCCGGAATTCCAAATATGGAACTTGCCTCCAAATTTGCCCCCATAACTGGTAGCCTCGATGAGCTTCATTTGACTGGAGCCGGATGCTGGGTGATATCACACCCATTATACAGATTATAGTAGTTGTAGAAAAAATGATCTCTGGCCTAGACACCAACCGCATCCCTTAAGCAACAGCATGTCCCCTCTCATTGCCTCCAAACTTCTACCATACTCCCCTCTAACCAACCTCCTCTAACCAACCTCTAGGGCAGGGGTCACCAACACGGTGCCCGCAGGCACCAGGACCACATGTGGCGCCCGCAGGCTGGTTCTAAAAATAGCACAACGAGCACAGTGAGCAACATTTTAAATGTCAATATCTTAGTTCCACAGTGAGCAACATTTTAAATGTAATTGTTGCTGTTCTTTTTTTAATCACCCTTGCATTTATTTAGTTTTAAAAATTACAATATCTTAAAAATATGGAGCCACATCAGCCCGTTTGATAATATAATTCAGTCGGGACTAAAGGACACGACTCAGTGGATTATGAGTGCTCTTTCTGTGACAGAGGGATGTTGTCCTGATTGTGAGCCTGTTCTGTGCATATATCACATTGGACATGATTAAACTGGAGAAATTAAACTTTTCAGTGATCGTACCTGCGCAGGTCATATGAGTGCAGATTGTACGTGCGCAGTTCTTTATTTAACAGTTATTTAACTCCTGTATGATCCCTTTATTTATGTTGGCCATTTAATTTATGTTGGCTACTGTTGTAATGAAAAGACTGAACAGTGTTTCTCTTTTGGACACGTGCACATGTTGCAGTAACAGTATCTGGATCATCTGAAAATTTTACAATTACAGAGATTATTAAACTTAAAGTTTTTGAGGCTCTCAGCCTCAAAAAGGTTGGTGACCCTTGCTCTAGAGCATCTTCCTCTAACTAACCTCTACGTAACTGCCACCTCAAGCTTCAGAGCTCTGAGTATTTATACAGAAATATAAGTTACACAAGTTACAGGGTGACTTCTTTAACAGACTTTCTAGTCAGATTAACTCACATTTGAGGACAACAAAGGGCTTCCTGAGGGTGGAGACAGTAGTGGCTGCTGAGTCTTTACCCATGTTAAGGTCTGCTCTGGGTCTCACATACAAATCACATTCATTTACACAAATAGAGATAGAGAGAATACTTTCCACAATGTACATTTCCATCACAGTATTAACTTGTTCCTCTTCTGTAGGTGGACCTGGCGTTACCAGTAACCAAGGTGCACTTTGACCTCACCAGCGTCATCTCGTCTCTGGCCAAATGTGCCATTGTCATGGAGACGAAGGGTCTGACACGTTGCCTCCTGAGTGAGGTCACCACGAAAAACGGAGAGAAGGAGACTGTACTGAACACAGAGGGGATAAACATGCATGAGCTGTTCAAGTACTGTGATGTGAGCACTACTACTACTACTACTACTACTACTACTACTACTACTACTACTACTACTACTACTACTACTACTACTACTGTTACTACTACTTCCACTACTACTTCCACTGCTACTACTGTACTGAACATTGCACAGCTTCAACAACATCAACATACCCCAACTGTTTAAGTATTACAATGTGACTACTAATGCCACTACTACTACTAATCCCTGACAAAAGTCTTGTCGCTTATCCATTTTGTAAAAACAAAATGTTATAACCTGATTTTAAATTATAAATTTGCCTCACTGAAGAAACATTGATCATTTAATGAACACAGAAAGGTCAGATTTTGGCAAGACAAAAGTCTTGTCGCCTACAGAAAACTGAACAAATAATTTACTTCAAATACAAAAATATGTTGCATAATGTCTGAATTAAGTAGCTGTGATGTAATTCAACTGAGGATTCATCTGAGAAATCCACCTTCTGACACTTTTCCAGTGTCCATCCTTTTAGCAGCTGTGGGCCTTAGCAAATGCCACACGGTTTTTGAATCGCCTTTGGTTTAGTGCTTGTTTCTGTGCACTGATTCGACCATGGAGGCCATTTCGAGACAGAATTCTACAACTGTTCTGGTTGACACAGGGACTTGAGGTGACCAGGCCTGGTGGAGCTCTGCTGCAGTGGAAAAGGGGCCGGCCTTGGATTTTCTAATCAATGAACGGTCCTCCCGAGCAGTTGCCTTGCGAGGTCTGCCGGACCTGGGCTTGTCAAAAACTCTCCAGTCTTTTCAGATCTTTTTCTTATTCTTTGTGGATCAGGGGGGATCTTAGGCATGTTGTCAGAGGTCAAGTTGCAGTTTGTGAGGGTCTCTGGTGTGCTGGGTTCTTTTTACACACACCCACTAAA
>KN491381.1:50542-64586 GCA_000787155.1 Scartelaos histophorus | reverse complement strand
CACACCCCCCTCCATGGTGCTACCCATAGACTGCATGCATTAGGAAAGTTACGTGTTTAACCTGTACATAATGTTTTGGCTAAATAAAATTGTTCAACTAAATATCTCGTGTTTAACCATAGAAACACATTTTTTTATTTTTTTTTGAAATACCCAAGTGCCACTATAGACATTAAGTTTAAATCGACGCAGTTAAGGAATTTGGGGTTATCGATGACTTTTATTATGAAACACCGGATGTGCGGTTAGTTTCTCGGCCTCTGATTGGTTGTTTCGCGGGAGGCTGAATGCTGTGTGTGCCTGCCTTCCTTGATGCAAAGACTATTGACGCATTTACTGCAATATTTCCACATTTTCGCCTCAACTGCCGTCCGGTATGTTGCTTCACGATACATGGGAAGGTAAGACACGTTATTATTTGTATATATTTTTATATCATGCAGCAGGAAAGTTAATAGTTAAGATTACAAGAATTTTCGTGCGTCGTTTGGTTGTGCAGATCTAACCCAAGCATGCATAACGATGTCTAAAATATTAATTAAAACATCAAATATTTCAAATGAATTATTATTTCGCACTTAGGTTAAATTATACATTGTCTATTGGCATTTTAATAAAGCCACAACACAAAGAAAGACACAACACACCCCTGTTTTACAGCATCGAACTGTTGCAACAGTAATCAAAAACATTACGTTCAATTATTTGTTTTTTCCTAGCCCATAAAATGTTCTAGCTCTTGTCCCGTGTGTAGTTTTGTGGTCACTTGCCCTTTTTATTGCTCGTGTGGTCGTAGTTAACATTAATCAACATTTGGACTCAATACCGCCAAAAATACTTTCATAAACCTTTTCCATTTTGCATTTTTCCATTTTAATAATTTCCATCTCCAAATAATTTCATTTGGAGATGTTACTACTTTGTCTGGAATGTTTCACAGTGTGGCAGAGTTTACTGATCTGGCCAAGAGCTGTTGATAATGGTGGAGAGAGAACTACATAAACTAAAGAATTAGCTTGATTCAAATAAATTAGCATTGAATCTTGACAAAACAAAACTTATGGTATTAAATAATAAGAAATACGTAGTAAGAAAAGAGAATTATTTGAAATTGAAAATGAATGAATGTGAAAAAGAAAGGGTACATTATATCAAATTTCTTGGAGTGATTATAGATTATAGAATTACATGGAAATTTCATAATACAATGTTGTACACAAGGAATTTTATATAAACTACAGTGTATATTCTGAACAAAAAACTATTCCATCTTGTGGCCTTAAAATGATAACCTTTAAATAATTAACCTTTATAAAGATTAGACTGAATATATTTTTGGACATCAGACAGAATATAATGACTGTAGTGAGTTAAGCATTGACCAGATAAAAACACGCGAACATGAACATTAAACCTTTCTATTTTCATGGAAGCCAAGCATGGTTTCTGAGTTTGTAGATATTTTTAAGCTGTGTAACCACCACAGATCTGAGTGAAAAACTTGGTGGTGGCATTGCCTGTTTGTCTTCATGCAGTTAAGTTAACTTTAACACCATACGGCAATAACATCTAGGCAAGGCAGGACAAGTTTATTTGTATAGCACACAAATACAAACAGATCAAAATGTAATTATAATCATCATACAATTAAAAGACCAAGAGAGAGAGAGACATTAAATGAGAGACATATGACATCAGACATATGCACAGCTAAACAGAACTGTAAACTCTATTCTCTGAGCCGCAGGAAGCCAGTGTCAAGACTTGAGCACAGGACACATGTGTTAGTTGGAAAGGGGGAAGTCATAAGAAATCCAAATTTGGCATTATTTTTGCATTTGAGTACTTTTAAGATGAATGACCTTTTGACCTATATTTTCACCTTGATACTGACAATAAGGGACATGCCCGACCTCGGTGACCCCAACAGATAATATGTAGCGCTAGATGTATACAAAATATAAAAAATATAGAGGGGTTTTCTTTTGCATATTTCAGAAAATTGTAATAGAATTAAGAACTACCCCTCCATGGTAAATTATGTGTAAAATGTGCATAGTACATAGAGAGCCCACATGTTTGCACTGCAGTTACAAATGTATGTTCTATATTACTCTGTGACCTCTTGTATATCTTTAGGGCCATTTGTATTAGTTCCTCCTTTCGGTTTCCATGTTGTGATAGCCTGTTGTGATGTCCTGATTTCATAGATATAATCCAAAGCATAGACTATTGTGTACACAAGGCTATGCTGGTCACATCCTGTTAGCAGCCCACAAAAATGCATTTAAAGTTAGCTAGTCAGTTAGTTCCTTTAAAACAGAGGAAGACCATAGTCATACTTTCTATATATATCAACTTGGATTCTGTGTGTATAAATGTACAGCCGTATACACTAAATGGATATTTGCCATGTTTTAAGATAGCAGCTAGTCAAATTCTAGGTAAATTTGTGTGAAAATAAAAAAGAAAACTCCTTCTATATGTTGTAGTAGACATATATGGCTACATTTCTTTCTTTTGGTGTCACTGAGGTCGGGCATGTCCCTTATTGTCAATTTCAAGGTCAAAATACAGGTCAAAAGGTCATTCATCTCAAAAGTATTCAAATGCAAAAATAAATGCCAGATTTGTATTCCAGAGATACGTTATTTTCTGTTATCGGACCAGTAATTGCTGAGTAAAAGCTATTTGAAATTTGGCGACCACGCAAAATAAAAAAAAAAAAAAAGAAATTGCGATATCTCAGCAGCTGTTACTCTGATTGTGTTCAAATTTGCGATATTGGCTTTCTTGGCTGTGACTTACCCATACACCAGTTTTCTGGGCAACTGGACAATGTGACTGTTCAAATTGCAATTTTTGGGGGTTAATTTTGGTGGATTGACCCACTGCTGGTTTGGGAATAACTGGTCAAACTAGTCAAAGAAGACACACACAAACAATGTATTTCTTTCAACAGCAGATCATACTGATTATTGCATGTTGCGATAATATTGAGTATTTTATTGAATCATGAGGGACCTTGTGATTCTCAGCCCTGGAACTTAAAAAAAGTGTGATATTCAAATTGCGATTAAAGTTGCAGTCCAAGCTTCAATTTATTACTAGTCACTTGTCTTGGACTTATGAATTTATGAATTTTCTAACATAGTTGTGGTGGACCTTCAGTTAAAGTGCCCATATTATGCTATATCTGATCTATTTTATGTTCTAATGTAGTTTTATCATCACAAACAGACCTGGAGTTGTGTTTTGTTTCATTCACACATTTTTAACACACACATCCTGCATATTTAGGAGTTCTTCTCTCAAACTAAAAACACTCTGCTCTAACTTGTGATGTCATGTGCCATTGTGCGTTTAAACTCAACAAGAATCATTTGGGTAATTTCATCCCTGGTAGATTTTTGAGCTTTGGAGATGTAGTCAGACAAACATTACTCAAACACGTGTGAATGAAGCAAACACAACTCCAGGTTTGTTTTTGAGGAGGGAATAATATTTTAACATGATTTAAAGCCCACAAGAGTCAATTTTGTGTAACATGGGTCCTTTAAGTACACTTGACATGTAGTTGACCCTTTTTTGTGTTGAAGCTAATGATTAATGTAAACCAAGTATTGACTAACTGTAATAATCTTTGTGTAGGCCAGGGGCGAGACTGAGAGAGAGAGGAGCAGTGCATGTGACCCATCCCACCCTGCACCCAAAGGACACTGGGACAAGCATGAAGCTGGCTAAACGCTGGGCCGCTAACAAGTAAGGCGTGGAATACTTGGAAAAGAAGTTACATGATCAAATTTGAGCGTTAATGAGAGGGTAATTGACGATGCGCAAGAGAAATTACTTGGACGCAGAAGTTCACACATCATTATCTATTATAATGACAAAGAGAAAAATATAGATGGTATTAATAAAATCTAAATAAGTTGCAAAAATAACAAGAGACTGGTGTTAAATAAGGAATAATTATTTAAATGTATATGTACAAGTAAAAATAAAATAAAAATTAATCAAAAATATCTCAGGAATATACAAGCAGTCACAAGGAAAATACTGCAAAGATAATATGCAAAATAATTGTGTGATCAATGCCTGTTTGAGTAATTTAGAGATCTCTCCCGGGCACTATTCAAACGCTCCTTTGTCACCCATGCTCCCACACAACAATCCTCCGTAAATATAAAACAATATGATACAAAACTGTACAATACAACTTCACAAACCTGATGCGACGTGCACTGTGTAACATTTCAGTTGGGGGTTTGTCATCTGCTTGTTTCTATGGATATGTCTCTGCTCTGCCTGGAATGTGACGTTAAGCTGCTCTACTTTACATTTGTTCAATTACAGGAGGTTTTATAGCTAAAAGATATCCAGAAAAACAGAGATTCTAACTGTGAGTGGAGGCGCCTTTCCACAGATCTGACCTGTAACTTAGTCTGGTTTGGTCTCCATGGAGATAGAAAGGTTTAATGCCGTACTGTGAAACATTCCATACAAAACGATAACACCTCCATGGAGAAAAGCATATGACAGAACCTCCACTAGAAAAGTTACACAATGCACCTTTAACATAAAAAAGGAATGTTTGCGTATGTAACATTAAAAGGCAATATAAATACATTGTTTCCTAGTGCTTTTTAATCCCGTGAATTAGTGCTTGATAAAATTCGGTTTGGCCTTTATTTTACTGTTTAGTGGTGGTTTAGTCCTATTCAGTCCCAGTTTAGTCCCAGTTTAGTCCCAGTTTAGTCCCGGTTTAGTCCCGGTTTAGGCCCGGTTTAGGCCTGGTTTAGGCCTGGTTTAGACCAGGACACAATGGAAATGTTCCTTTTTCTAGTGTAAAGCCTTAAACAATAGTTTGTTTACAGTAAATATTCACATAGGGAAAAAGGAACATTTCCATTGTGTCTTTATTTGTAGGGCTATAGATGACCTAAGACATCTGCTGCTTATAAACTAGTCAACCAGAAAGGAGGTGGGGCAAAAACTCTCAAAACTATTCTATATCTAACCCAAACTGCACTCAAAATACTACACCTGCAGGGGCGTTCATGCTAAAACAACTTATTTATGAAATTCCCACAAGAACGAAAATGCAACGCCATCTACGAAATTCAATGCAAATCATGCAGTAAATCATACATAGGGGAAACGGGCCGAGCATTTCACATACCAAAAAAGGAACACCAAAAGGAATGAGAAAAGGAAACAGCAGGGAGACTCACAAGAGCACAAAAAAGAAAAAGCAGAGCAAGAAAACCTAAAATCTGCCATACCAGACCACTGTAAAAGACATAACCACAGGTCCACAGTTTGCCACTGTGAACACCTCAACCCTGCGATACCATTTCAATGCAAAACATGTGACGGCAAACTGCTGGAACTGTTGGTTGGTACAACAGCAGCTAAGATTATTTGTGTTTTACCATTAGTCCCCCTCAGCTTTTTGTTGAAAATCAAACTCTTAAACAGGACCATGAACAGTTGTATTCATCACAGTTTCCTGAAAATGTGCTTTTTACATCCATTTTGTATTTTTTCTTGAGTTTTAGACTTTCTAATAACTGCTTATGTCTGCATTGTGTCACCATGGTAACTGGAACAATCAGGTTTAGTCCCAGTTTAGTCCCAGTTTAGTCCCGGTTTAGTCCCGGTTTAGGCCCGGTTTAGGCCTGGTTTAGGCCTGGTTTAGACCAGGACACAATGGAAATGTTCCTTTTTCTAGTGTAAAGCCTTAAACAATAGTTTGTTTACAGTAAATATTCACATAGGGAAAAAGGAACATTTCCATTGTGTCTTTATTTGTAGGGCTATAGATGACCTAAGACATCTGCTGCTTATAAACTAGTCAACCAGAAAGGAGGTGGGGCAAAAACTCTCAAAACTATTCTATATCTAACCCAAACTGCACTCAAAATACTACACCTGCAGGGGCGTTCATGCTAAAACAACTTATTTATGAAATTCCCACAAGAACAAAAATGCAACGCCATCTACGAAATTCAATGCAAATCATGCAGTAAATCATACATAGGGGAAACGGGCCGAGCATTTCACATACCAAAAAAGGAACACCAAAAGGAATGAGAAAAGGAAACAGCAGGGAGACTCACAAGAGCACAAAAAAGAAAAAGCAGAGCAAGAAAACCTAAAATCTGCCATACCAGACCACTGTAAAAGACATAACCACAGGTCCACAGTTTGCCACTGTGAACACCTCAACCCTGCGATACCATTTCAATGCAAAACATGTGACGGCAAACTGCTGGAACTGTTGGTTGGTACAACAGCAGCTAAGATTATTTGTGTTTTACCATTAGTCCCCCTCAGCTTTTTGTTGAAAATCAAACTCTTAAACAGGACCATGAACAGTTGTATTCATCACAGTTTCCTGAAAATGTGCTTTTTACATCCATTTTGTATTTTTTCTTGAGTTTTAGACTTTCTAATAACTGCTTATGTCTGCATTGTGTCACCATGGTAACTGATGAACAATCAGCCATGGAAATACATAGTAATAGACCCCCAGCGTGATGTAACTGTAAAGTATCAATATTCGGTGCCCATCTACGAGGCCATGTTTGTTTCGGATACGTTGGCTCCGCCTCAAGACACAATTCTGCTCTGTGATTGGTCTAAATCAATTGGAAGCTGTCACAATTGCATCTATTGATACTTTTGCAGTGAGGGGGTGTTCTGTCTGTTATGCCTATGGCTGAATGTCTGTCAGTTACCTTGGTGACACAAGGCACACATTAGCATACACTCTCTGAAAACTCAATAAAAAACACAAAATAGATGTAAAAGGCACATTTTCAGGAGCCTGTGATCAGTCTGAGTGTTCATGGTCCTGTTGAGGAGTTTGATATATAAGAAAAAGGTGAGAGCAGCTCCCTAAAAAACTGTTGGCTAATGCTTGCTAGCTTGTGGCTAATGTTATTTGAGAGGGACTTGTCAGCACATCAGCTCACCTGTAGTTCCAGTGAAGCCAGTTTTTTCTGGTCACATTGTGTTAAAACAAAGCTTAGATTAAAATCTTAACTTGAGTAACAGAGCGTCCAACTGCCTTCAGTTACCATCATACTCACGATGATATCATCAATAGCGCATAATGTTTCAGAGCAAAGACTCCCTGAGAGACTTTATACAAGACCAAGCCTGTTGATCTCAGTTCATTCTTTGTGGGGGTTTTCGTTCAACATTCTGCCCGTGGGCAAAGCACCTGCCTTGCTATGGAAGATGCATTTGTACAATTAAGTATTTTGAACAGCATTTGGATATTGCATATTCTTATACATAGGGAAATCACATGCAAATAAATATAATATTATGAGTGCATTGTCAAACCCACCTATTGCAATAGTAGTAGTTGACGTTGTAGCTATATTCACATTACATTTGGTAATGTATTGAAAATCATATACCAAATAAATAAATAAATATGTTTAGAATGATCTTGAGCTGTTGCCAACGTCTCATCATCGACTCATTGATGCCAAGCTCACACGCAGCAGCTCTATTTCTTTCTTCCACAGCCAGATTAGTTTAACTTAAAAGCTGCATTATGGCCAGCCGAGAGACGTAGTCCCTCATGTGACGGCAAACTGCTGGAACTGTTGGTTGGTACAACAGCAGCTAAGATTATTTGTGTTTTACCATTAGTCCCCCTCAGCTTTTTGTTGAAAATCAAACTCTTAAACAGGACCATGAACAGTTGTATTCATTAGTTTCCTGAAAATGTGCTTTTTACATCCATTTTGTATTTTTTCTTGAGTTTTAGACTTTCTAATAACTGCTTATGTCTGCATTGTGTCACCATGGTAACTGATGAACAATCAGCCATGGAAATACATAGTAATAGACCCCCAGCGTGATGTAACTGTAAAGTATCAATATTCTGTGCCCATCTACGAGGCCATGTTTGTTTCGGATACGTTGGCTCCGCCTCAAGACACAATTCTGCTCTGTGATTGGTCTAAATCAATTGGAAGCTGTCACAATTGCATCTATTGATACTTTTGCAGTGAGGGGGTGTTCTGTCTGTTATGCCTATGGCTGAATGTCTGTCAGTTACCTTGGTGACACAAGGCACACATTAGCATACACTCTCTGAAAACTCAATAAAAAACACAAAATAGATGTAAAAGGCACATTTTCAGGAGCCTGTGATCAGTCTGAGTGTTCATGGTCCTGTTGAGGAGTTTGATATATAAGAAAAAGGTGAGAGCAGCTCCCTAAAAAACTGTTGGCTAATGCTTGCTAGCTTGTGGCTAATGTTATTTGAGAGGGACTTGTCAGCACATCAGCTCACCTGTAGTTCCAGTGAAGCCAGTTTTTTCTGGTCACATTGTGTTAAAAAATCGAGAGCTTTGCCTTTCGGCTCAGCTTCCTCTTCACCACAACGGTTCGATACAGCATCCGCATCACTGCCGACGCTGCACCGATCCGCCTGTCAATCTCACGCTCCGTCCTCCCCTCACTCGTGAACAAGACCCCGAGATACTTAAACTCCTCCACTTGAGGCAGGGACTCTCCACCTACCTGAAGAGGGTAAACCACCTTTTTCCAGTCGAGAACCATGGCCTCAGATTTGCACTCAGCTGCAGACCGCCCCAGTGCACGCTGCAGGTCCTGGCCTGATGAAGCCAACAGGACAACATCATCTGCAAACACCAGAGATGCGATCCTGTGGTCCTCAAATCGGACCCCCTCTGGCCCCTGACTGCACCTAGAAATCCTGTCCATAAACACTATGAACAAAACTGGTGACAAAGGGCAACCAAATAATCTGTCCATATATTCACCACATCATTATATAAGCTACAGGGCTCAAAGTGTGAGGATAAAGTAGTGGTTTATAATCTTGAAATTACGTAATTAATAGGGGTGTAAAGGCACTCAAAAAAATCACGGTTCGGTACGTACCTCGGTTTTGAAATCACGGTTCCGGTTCATTTTTGGTTCAGTATGGGCACAAATTGCAAAACCATTTGCTTGTGATTTATTTGTGTTTTTATTAAACCAACAACTTATTTTAACATTATTCAAATGGGAAAATAACCTGGTTCAGACCTGGTCTAGACCTGGTTCAGACCTGGTTTAGTCCTGGTTTAGACAGTCGCGTCTCGAGCACCCGGGGACTGAGATTGCGCATCTGATTCCTCGAGCCGAGACGCAGCGCGCAGCCGCCCGCACTTCGCTGCTTAGTCGCAGTGAGGTTCGTGTGGCTGTGCGTAGCTCCTCTCACCCGGGGCCGTGGGATCAGTTGACAGCGACACCCTGGGAGAGGAAATCCCCTCCCCACTGAGCAGCCGTCCTTTCCCTGCTGAATTAGACATTATTGCTCTGATGAACGGCTCGCTCATCACAAACAGACCTGGAGTTGTTTTGTTTAATTCACTCATGTTTAACACCCAAACCCTGCATATTTAGGCTGAGTTCCTATCTCAAACTTGATACACTCCACCTTATGATGTCATGTGGTGATACAGGAAGTTCTCCACTATGGTTTTAAACTCCATACACCTTCACTAGAATCATTTGGATGATTTCAGCCCTGGAATTGTCCATTTCTACTGAACTAAAGTTTAAACGTAGCTGTTAACTTGAAAACTACCGCTTCATGACATCACAAGGTGGAGTATTTTGTGCTTTGGAGATGTAGACAGACTAATATTAAAGGACTCACCTCCAGGCACGTTTTTTTAACCTTAAACCATTAACCATAAACATGTTAACAAATCTAAAATCTGAAGGTTAAACCACAATTTTTCCATTTTAACTTTTGACATCGTGACACCTTATTCGTAGCATGTCCAGTGGTGGTTGTCCTTTGTCTGTGGAGAGAAAACGCATGGATGAAATTTCAAGAGGGGGAGGAGCCAGAGCATTTGTTTGTGTGTGCGGGTGTCACAAGAGACTGTTCACCTGACACACCTCCCAGTCCCTTTCTCTTTCATGCATGAACCAACCACAACTGAAACCTGTATTATTTTTGCTGTTGGATTATAAGGATGTGTTTTGGATCTACTATTTGGAACTCTTGTTGGATAGAAAGCCCAATGGATAGCGAAAGATAAGATGAAACTGCTGCTTTCCCTGTTGAGGTAAATCTACTATAGAACTGTTGCTTTATGCATTCAACTATAACATCCTTTTATAGTTTTCAGGGTATTTATTTACTGTGAAAAACACCACTAATTTAATAATAACAATAATAATAAGTGAGTTAATCCCATACTCTGTCTGGAATGTTCCACAGTATGATATTAAACAGTTCTACTTTACATTTATTCAGTTACATGTGGTTTTATAGCTCAAACATGCCTAGAGAAACCAGGATTCTGACTGTGAGCGGGGTCACCTCTGCACAGATCTGACCTGTAACTTGGTCTGGTTGCGTCTCCATGAAGACCATTAACATCTGACATCCTCCACACTTGGTCTGGTTGCGTCTCCATGAAGACCATTAACATCTGACATGCCCTCCACCTGAAAAGTTACACAATGCTCCTTTTTAAAAGAGTAAAAAGTAAAAGTATTTTGAGCAGATTTGTACTGTATTTTGTTCAGCAGAAACAGTTGAATCAATGTTGTTTTTTTCTAATGGTCTATATTTGTATTTTTTTGCTATGAACCATGCACATATTAAAAATAAACCCTCAACCTTTTCAGCAAGTCTTAGATGGTCATAAAAAATACTTTTACTTGTCAGTCCAGTTGAAAAATGTAGTGGAGGAGGAAGTACAGCGAAAAGTACTGAACTCAAAGTTGACAGTAACAGTAATTGACCGTACAGTAACAGCCAAATAAGGGTCAAACATCAATTTTGAACTCAATATTTTTCTCAATATTTATTCACATGATAAAAGGGGTCTCAAATACCCCCAAAATGACATGAACTCATTTTTGACAAAACATCATGTTATGGTGTTCTGCCTTTTTAGGGCAGTGCAGTACTTTACTACATTTACTTTATATTCCATCACTGCTATATCAACTTGTATATGGACAGCAGCTTAGAATGTCCTCTGATCCAAAGGACGATGATTCATTGTCATCCAGACTGCAAATCCTGTTTTCTAATTGTATCTACACCTACGAAAGCAATGGCTGTAAGCTTGTTGATTTAAAGAAGTATTAGAAGCTATGTTGTAGCTATTTCATCTATTTTTCTGTTATACTTGTTATTGTTATAAGGAGCTAATGTACATGTTTATCTGTTTCTCCAGTTTCACTCGAGCATTTCACCCCTCAATTGTAAACCATTGTAAAACTGTATTAAAGGAGCAAGATGCTCAATCTCCTGGCTCGTGAAAACTGAGTTTGGCTTGCTGTTGATCTGTGTTAACATACACAGCGTGTCTAACACGTAGTGATAACAGTACATAGTTTATTTAATAATCGTTCACTGAGAGTATCCTGTTTCAATGTTATTGCCTCAGTGACAAACAGTAGTATCATTCTATATTGCAGTATTCATCTGTAGCGATATATCGTGCTTGTGTTATTCTGACAAACCCATCTTTCTTTCTCTCTCCTTCACTCCCTCTCTCTCTTCCTTTTTCTCTTTCTCCTTTTTTCCCTCCCTCCATCCTTTCTCTCCTTGTCTCTCTCTCCTCTTCCACTCTCTCCCTCTCCCCCTACTTCTCTCTTGTCTCTCCCTGTCTCTCTTCCCTCTCTCCTCCCCCTCTCTTCTCCTCCCTCTTCCCTCACTGTCCCCCTCCTTTTCTCCTTTTTCTCCCTCTCTCCACCCTCTGTCCTTTATCTTTACAGGAGGTTGCTGGTTCTACTCCTGATCTTGGTTTTGATTAGTTTGGTGCTTGTTTCTCTCCCACGCTTCGACTCTCGACCTTCTCAGCCTCTGGAGTGGAATGTGGACCCCGCACACAGGAAGGTAACTACACTAAATATATTCCTTTTTTATTTTATTTATTTTATTTATTTTCTCAAGAAATATCTAAATTCAGATCTCAAGGTCAGATCTGTAGAGAGGTGACCCCACTCACAGTCAAAATGCCTGTTTTTGTTGTTGTTGTTGTTGTTGTTGTTGTTGTTTTTTTAAGCTATAAAATCACTGTGGACAGAGACATGACAGACATATCCATAGAAACAAGCAGGTGATGGAGCCTCCACCAAAGTTACACAGTGCACCTTTAAAGAGCCCATATATATTTTCTGATCTATGTCCTACTGTAGTTTCTTTATCACAAAGAGACCTGAAGTTGTGTTTTGTTCTGAGTTTTTCTCTCAAACAGAAAACACTTTGTTCCACCTTGTAATGTCATGTGGTGGTTCTTAAACTCCAAACACCTCCATTTAAATAAGTTGGATAATTTCAGCCCTAACTCTACTGAGCAAAAGGTAAAAGGTAGCTGTTAACTTGAAAACTCATGACATCACAAGGTGGAACAGAGCATCCTGAGTTTTGGAGATTCAGACATTTAGATTATAATGATTAAGATTAATAATAAAGACTTACTCAAACGCACAAATGAAACAAAACACAACTCCAGGTCTGTTTTTGATTAGGTAACAGCATTATAGCATGGCTTAAAGCTCGCATGAGTTAGTTTTGCGCAATATTGGATTTTTAATCAATATTTCTTGGGGATTAGCCATCTTATCATATTAATCTTAAAGTGCTTTCAACTGACAACACTCATGCCTTTGGATATGAAAAACGGCACCTCTTTTTGAAGCTGTTTATTCATACTTATAGAAAAGGCTGCTCACAGTTGAAAGTCAACTGAACTTTGGGTCTATTTTTGTTAAATGCAGATACAAACATATGAATGATAAAGAATTCATGTCATGTGAACCAGTGAAACAGGACCAGATGAGGATTAATGCTACAGTCAACTACACACAGGTTTACAGGAGCACTCAACATAGACTGGACTAGTGAGTGAACCTGGATTTTGGCAGATCTGAAGAAGAACTGAACCAGGACTGTGTGTGAAAAATGTTATGAATCAAAACTATACTGCAGGAAATTGCATAACATGGGCAGGGCTAGAACAGCAAATTTGCCTTTGTGCCATCTTTATTTAATCTGTAATTATAGTGGTGCAATGTTTTGTGTAGTAGGTTGAGCTGGTTTTAATACAAGGGAGGTGTAGTACATTTTAGATTAAAAGATTAAAAGTGCCTTGTGTAACTTCTATGGAGTAATGTAATGATCTAATCGGCTTGGGTCTTTTTTTAATGGAGCAGATTTTTTTTTAATTTTTCTATTAAATTCTAATGATTTAAAGCTACCCTTTGCGAGTTTATTCGATTTTATTTTACCAGTAAATGGCAGATATGAAACCTATTCCCCCTCCCCCTTGAGGCCTCAGGAGCAGACATCAGAGAAACGAATCAAACTTTATTGGTCTCAGTGTCTCCTCCATAGTCTTTTAAATATCGTGTTTCCTGCAGAAAATTTGTTAGTCAAGGTGGTGACGGAGATTCCAGGGCACCCGAAAGTGAGGCCCATAGTTTTTTGTTGTTTTTTTTTTTTTTTTCCCCAGAGGGACATAGTCAAGGCAGTGGGTAGTTGTTGGCCTTCCTTATAAAACGCTGTCGGAAACACTGAACAATTAGCTTTAGAACTCAATCAATCTATTTGCCTCCTATAACTTACTGCACAGTTAAAATGAACTTTTATTTTGAATGGAAGCTGGTTAGAAGAGCTAAGAGAGTTAAGTTGACTAAGCTGACATGAAATTGCGTGAATTGCATGAAATGACTACCCTTTCAGGAATGAACTTTACCAACTCCTCTAACAAAAACAACATCCTTGCATTTTATACAAAAGTATTTATTCACACAAGTTAAATATAGATAATTTTATATTACGCTATCATGCTACATGAATAGGACTTCCTCATCCATTTCCTGCAGAATCGAGGAGAGGAATCAAGGAGAAGGAAAGAAGGAAAGGGGAATGAGACAGCCCTGTTCAAATCTTACACAATATCACATTAATTCAGATAGAATCTAGTGGAAATATATGATTACAAATGGTAACTAATAATTATAAAATCTTTTG
>KN491381.1:19701-50489 GCA_000787155.1 Scartelaos histophorus | reverse complement strand
GTTGACCACATTTTTAATAATGTTGGGCAAAGAAATGTATTTTTTCTCACATATTGGTCTGTCACAATTTAGATTTATTTTTTCTCTCATTAAAACAAATTCAAATGGCTACTATTGAAGTCTGAAGACCAAACCAAGTGGATAGGCTGGTGACCTCTTTGTTAAAAAGACCAAAATTGATCAGTGACTGAAGTTTTACAAATGATTGGATTTCAGTCTCGATTAAAATGAACCAAAGCAGCCTAAATTAACCATACAAACATGGCAAAGCAGGAGGATGCACTTCAGTGTATTTTAGCTGAAATGTTGACAATTTTGTGCAGAGGGAAAGATGTCTGTGCTTTTCTCTGGTTTTAAAGTTTGATTTCTTAGTTTGTTCGTCTGTTGTGACTTTGTGACCAATCAGATTCAAGTATCAAATCACTTTTAGCAAGAGTTGTTCCAGATTGATATTGATATTATACTGATATCGATGTGTCGAACCCAATTACACTACATATGAATCTGATGTGAGTCAGGTTGCTAGTTTCAATAAGACAAAATAAAAAGTAAACAGAAAATCCTGATTGATCAATATATGAAAAATAAAAAGTCCTGATTGTTTTTTTTTTGGGGGGGGTTTTTGTTTTTTTTTTTGTTTTTTTTTTTTTTGCTCTGTCCGTTTGGCATGCTCCAATGCTGCAGATGTTTAAATAAAAATAATACAAATATAAAGAGTAAGTAAATTAACTATATTTCTGTCTCCTCAGCTCGTGCAAAAACACGTCCAGAGTGTTTTGGATGGAGAGTGTGTTCGGGGTCAGACGCGCCAGGGTTTGCTCCGCCGCCTCCCAGATTCCAATAAAAACACCACACCTTTACTTTGGCGGGACAGCTTTCTGAACGAGGAGATCTTCCTGTTTCCTCCTCCATTTGGATTCAAAGGACTCGGGGACCAGATCACAGACCTGCTACAACTGGTAAAAAAAAAACCCTTGGAATTTGTAATTTCATTCTTCACAGACCTCTGGGAATATATTATCTAATCAGTGCCATGTTCAAATAGCTGCCAGCAAGTTTTTGATTAAGTGTTCTTTTATCATTGGGCAAAACCATAGACTGTACTGTAAGAAGTGGTACAGGTGAGGAAAAAAAAGGAAAAAATGTATTCACTGATATATTGCCATACTTCATTCAATTCTTATATCAATTCAAAATGTGTACAATTTGATTTTTTTTTTTTATTATTATAAGTTTTGTTTACTGTTCTCATGATTTAAAAATTTAATTCATTGCATTTCATCCAATTTTGTTCACATGAAGGCATACTCGAGCATAATATTTTACATAATTATTGATAAATATCAATATATAGACCTTTGTTTTAGTATGGTGATATACTGAATCGTGGCATATCGTGATGGCTATTGTATTGGCAGATTTATGACCCCTTGGACTAAATAAGTGTGACGTCACCCATAGCGTTCAGCTCCAGTCAAGTGAAGCTCATTGTGTGGGGATGGAGGTTGGTTAATTTTGTGAACTGCTGTTGCTTTTGTTTCTGGTTTTATTTAGGGTTGTTTCAATACCAATACTGGTATCGGCAAAAAAACTTTGCCATTTCTGTGAACAAAATTCAACATAAAACAATGAAGAATAATATTAGTAAGGCTAATAAGACAACTTTGAATTACATATAAATACAAAATACAGTATGGACAGAACAAGAGTGAAACACTAGCAAAGTGAAGTCCAGCGACAGAGGGGAAGATGTTATGGTGAGAGGTGTGTACAGCACTGAGCTAAAAAGGTGACATTGTTTTTTCACTTAGATTATTGAGCTGCTCCCACTCACCTGCTGCCCTGTCATCTGTCACATGTCTCTTGTGTTGTATTTTGAGCTGCAGATGTCATCACTCTTTTGTGTGATTCCTGTCATTGATCATTCTGCATACAGCATAGATACAGCATATAGACATAGTGACGGATACTGACAAAGGAGACAAAGGCTGAGAAATGCTTGAAACTGAGCACTCTGCAGCACTTTCCTATTCACAAGCTGGTTCAAAGCAAGTTAGTGCGACTTTCTTAGGAATTAGTCAGAAATATTATTCATCATTACTGACACCATAACCAAAAAACTGTAATATCCTTAATTCACTTTCAGATGACCATTCCTCTTTTGAAGAATTAAATATTGTTACAGAGAAATATTGAGATAAATTAAAAACACATACACAATTTATGGTGTAATTTAGTTTACAATTAATCAGGTAGCTTAATGGTTTGCTGGGCCCTCTTGAGGATTATTTAAATGGGCTGGCGCTTAATCGTTTAAACTTTAATGAAAAGAAAAACAAAGTACTCATATGTGGTCATCCCAATGCTCCAGGCTCTATAGCCAAGTGAACAGTCAACAGAGTCTTTTGTTAAGCCTGCAGTCAAAAACTCCGGCGCAATTTTAGAAAACTAGACACGCAGGTACATTCTGTTGTAAAAACTGCATGACCTTTAGTAAGGTTACCTGCCTCCCAATGATTTTAAGCCGGTTATATTAAATGGTAAAAGGTTCCATTTTTATTGTCATATTTTTATGGTTTCATTTTCATATAGCGCTTTAAACCTTCAAGGCTTAAAGCGCTTTACAACAAGGAACCACTCACCTATTCACACCCAGGTATGAGGTAGGCTAAGTGTCTTGCTCTGGGACACAATAACAGCATTCATCTGTTGGAGACAGAATCACACCACCAACCTGTGAGTTAACACACAATCAAAATTTTAAAAATCCAACAAAGTGGGCAGTAGTCGGCAAGTTGTGGAGAACGGTTGGGGTGATGGTGTTAGGCGGGCTTACTGCCAATGAAGAGTGACCCAAAAATCTGATTTTTAACAGATATGCACCTAAATGCCAAAATAAGGCCAGGGATAAATATACATTTAGCCCCATTTACACAGCTAATCAATATAAAAAAGGTTTTGGTGTTTAGTGTCTCTTTAAAAATTAGCAATCTTACTGTGAATGGTCTTGCTTCTCCACAAATCTAACCTGTAACTAGCTTTGTGCTTGTTGAGGTAGATATGCATAATAGTGGTAATAGAGTAGAAAATTTCAGACAAACAGAAACGTTCTTAGTTTTTTTACAGTCCCATTTTTGTTTTACTAAAGTGTTTATGTATTTGTCTTATGTTCTTGTAGTTGCCCGAGTCGAGCTCTCAGGAGCAGCCGGACAAATGCTCTCGCTGTGTCGTCGTGGGCAACGGAGGAATCCTCAGAGGCTTGCAGCTTGGACCACTCATCGATCGGTTTGACACCATCATAAGGTCAGATATAGTACACAGTGGTGGTAGTTTATCTATTTAGCTTTTTACTTATGTTTACATAAGTGTCTATATAACAAGAAGACCAAATACATCATCTAGTAGTAGTAGTAGTAGTAGTAGTAGTAGTAGTAGTAGTAGTAGTAGTAGTAGTATTAATATTTATATAATATATATAAAATCTATTCAGATTAATGTAATGTTCTCTTCAAGTAACTCATAACACAAATAAGAGATTCAGAAATCTGATAATCAAGAGCATCCTGTGATATGTGAATTTTAAAATAACTGAAACATCTTTCATGTTTCCTCCTTCACTTCTGTCTTGCCACATTTGTTTGCTCTGTTTTCTAGAATTATTCTTGTTGAAAAGAAGGTGTATGTAAAAAAAAAAACAGCCACACCTGTACAAATCTCCTTAGCTAGTCTGCGCTCGATTTCATTTATTGTTGCTTTGCAACTGATGTCATCAATATTTCTTGGGTGTGATGCTAACTAAAGGCACTTCTTTGTCATAAGCTCTATTAGACTTTAATCAGATATTTGTTTTAACACAGTCTGACCAGAAAGAGCTGATTTAGATGGAATTACAACACCTGAGCTGATTTTGTGCTGCTAAAGACTCTCTGATATAACATTACAGTCACAAGCTTGCTAGCGTTAGAAAATGGTTTTTCAGCTAGTCGCTCTCACCTTGTTGAAAATCAAACTCCTGAACAGGACCATTAACAGGAGCCTGTGTTCAGTCCAGTTTGTATATTTTATTGAGTTTTCAGATTATCTTAAACATTTTTGGCAGTGTCTGTGTATTGCATCTCCATGGCTGAATATTCCACCACGAAGATACATGTAGAATACCCCCTGCCATGATGTCACTGCAAAGCATCAATAAGGAAACAGCCTGTAGATTTTTCTAGTTTTAATAGTTTTTATTCATATTAACATCTCTGTGTTTTTATGCATAGGTTGAACAGTGGTCCTTTGGGGGAGTTCACTGCCGATGTGGGGAATAGAACCAGCGTCCGTATGGCCTACCCCGAGAGCACCGCCCCCATGTGGTTAGACTCTGACCCGCACGCTCTGTTTGTGGCTGTGGTTTACAAAGCTGTCGACATCAGCTGGGTGTCTGCCATGATCAGGAGGACCTATGTGGTGAGATTGAATTATTTTATTTTATTTTTATTTTTTTATAATAATACAAGTTTAATATATAGGACCTTTTAACCTTTATTCTCAATTAACTTTTCGGGAGGAGGGTCAGACACCTTTCTTGTCTCCATGGAGATGTCAGAGTTTTCCAGAGTGTCATTAAACAGATCTGTGGAGCAGCGACTGGATCCAATTCACAGAAAATGTACACTCTATTTTTATAGCTAGATAAGCTTTAATATCTGTCCCGGCAGGTGAGAGAATTTTTTCTTTGACAACGCACAACATTCACCATAATGACATAAAAACATATAAAAGAACACATCACAATAAAAAAAAAAAAAAAAAAAAAAAAATTCACATAAAAAAAAAAAAAAAAAAAAAAAAAAAAAACAACAACAGCAATGGTCTGAGTTCATCCAGTGGGGACAGTCAAATGGCAAATTCCACTATAGATTTCTGTCCTGTCCCCCATCTCATTTTATCCATAGATTTACCTCATTTTAGATTTCAGAATTATGTCATTTTCAATTTTGTGAATTTTTTCATATCTCTTTAATTAAGTCCCCAAAATATCACCTGTAACAGAACACTCAAAGGTGCACTGTGTAACATTCTTACTGTGAATGGGCTTGCCTCTCCGCAGATCTGACCTTGTGACTTGGCTCTGTGGCGTCACTTTCTTGTGCTTACTTGAGATAAATAAGCGCAACCATACCAATAATCCCTCGATATAGAGAAGCATGCATGATGGACCCTCCACCAGAAAAGTTCCACAGTGCAGCTCTAAACCTGCGACTTGTCTGACAAGTGTTGTTTTTGTTGCAGTCTCTCTGGGATCGTCTGTTCTTTTGGCAGAAGGTTCCAGATGAGGTCCCGATTAAGCCTCAAAAGTTCAGACTCTTAAATCCGGGCGTAATCCGAGAGACCGCCCTGGACCTGCTCCAGTACCCCCCTCCAAGACCCCGACTGTGGGGATGGGACCCGGTAAGGCCTGAATATACAAGATTTGTGCGTTGAATGTGATAAATATATGTGATGAGGCAAGAACATTATAACATAGAACTGAAAATAGTTAGTGTAATACTGAATAAAATAGATGAATATGAGAATTTATGTAGTATTATATTTGTCATATTTATTTCCCAGTCCTACTTTTACTATTTTATTTATTTTGCTGAAGCAGTTTTTTAGTCGTGGTCTAGACCTGATGATGTGGATCTTCTTTAGTCCTGGTTTAGTTCTGGTTTAGTTCTGATTCACCAAAGAAAGCAATATTTTATACATTTCAAGGTTTCAGCACTAGCTCATCTCTATGGAGACGTTATTACTTTACTTGGTATGTTTTACAGGATGATATTTATCTCTATTTCCACGGGAACAAGCAGGTGATGCCAATGTATTTTTGACCATAAAGATTAATGCTTTATTGTGGAATATTTCAGGTAAAGTAATAATGCCTCTGTGGGTACAAACAGGTGACAGATCAGACCCGAACAGTTACATAGTGCATCTGTAATTGCGAGTCAGTGATGATTTCCCATCTCTCTCTTTTTTTTAGAATGTCCCTACACTTGGCGTTACCGCGGTTACTTTAGCCAGTCTCCTCTGTGATCAGGTCAGTCTGGCTGGGTTCGGCTACAACCTCTCCCACCAGGGGGCGCCACTGCACTACTACGACCACTTAGCCATGGACGCTATACTCCAGCAGAAGATGCACAACGTAAACCAGGAGACGAAGCTGCTCAAAAGTCTGGTTAAAACTGGAACCATCTCTGACCTTACCGGAGGGATTGAAAGTATACACCCAAGTTAGCAACCTTGGCATTCGACGATTAAATTTGAGGTTGAGGGTTCAAATCCTAGGTCCACTGAAACTGAAAAATAACCACTTTGCAACAGTAGATGGTGGAGTTGTTGCCTGCCTCCTCCTCTCATTAAGGGAGTTGTGGGTTAGTTTTGGCTTTAAAAAATAATGATGTATTTTTAATTTAAGAACTGTCGATGAGTTTTAATAATGTTAGCACTGCTGGTCTGTGCTTGAATTTTAAGTGTTAGCAACGGATTTAATATAAAAAAATTGTTACCACCTGCAATAACTTAACAGCAATTCAAATGTGAACAAAGTCAGTTATTGAAAAGTATTTAATGTATTACTTAAACAAATCTTATTTAAGTTAACAATTTCCTTCTACATTGTACTGTTAACTGTAGGCACTGCTCTATCTGAAGCTCTGTAACTCAAGTTAGACTCTGTGCTTCTTTTATCACAATCTAACCTGAAAGAACTGACTTAACTTAAACTGCAACAGCTGATTTGCACTGTTAAACAAGTTACTCTCAAATAACATTACAGTCACAAGCATCAGTCAAGCGTTCAGTTAGTCACTCCTGCTTGTTCTTTTTGACGTCTTGATCACAAGCTCCTGAAAATTTTTATTACAATCCATTTTGTGTTTTCAGGCAATCTTTCAGCTTTTTTTGGCTTTGTTTGCCAATGGTGCATTGTGTCACCATGGTAACTGCAGAACATTTCACCGTAGGCACAGCCAGTGTGTTGTCAGTGCTAGATGTGCTCTATTTGGCTATTCTATTATTTTTGTGTTTATACATTGGCTGCATTTTTGTTTATACTACATGGTCTTCAAAAGCCAATTGTAAATGGGAGTTTACAAAGCTTGGTTATTTCATAATGGGGAATTGTGTCTGTTTTATTGTTTATTTTGCAGTGGTGAATTGGTGAACTTAGATTTTTAAACATATTTGAAATTTAATTACACATGAACTGAACTCAAACAGTGACCATTATGAGCTACCTTCAACATAAAATGAAATCTCTACAGGGAATAGCATGCACAAAATAGTATAATGGTGTTAAATATGAAGCAAATAAATGACTCTTTGGTGCGATGGAAGACCTGCATTGTGCCAGTGCCCAGGAAGCCTGTTCCATCTGGAAGCTCAGACCCCTGGTGGCACCATCCCTCGATCCTCTACAGATTACCTATCGGTGCCATTTAAGCATGGATGATGCAATAATCTGTCTCCTCCACTGGGCACACTCACAGTTCCCTGTACTTCGCTGTGGTCTACTGAGGGAGCAGCTCCAGTAAGGGAGACATTGGGCGGATTGACAAACTGATCCGTAAAGCTGTTCACGTGATCAGCTGTGAGATGGAGAAAGTTGTCACAGTGAGGGACTTGAGGACACTGGACAAACTGCTCTCCATCATGGACACTCCTGCTGACTGACTGCACCTGACTATGGAGGGACAGGTAATACTCCCAATAACTGTACAACAACTCACCCTTATGTAACAGATAATACTCCCTACTACTGTACAACAACTCACCTTTCGGTTACTAATAAGCCTGTGTTTCTGTCAGTCAATTTTCAACTTTATTATTGTTCCAGATGGAAATGATTGTGCAGCAGTGTAATCAATACAATACAAATACACTAAGACACAGTGTAAGATTAGCTCAACAGTGCTGACATACTGTACATTTCCTTAAAATAGGCAAGAAAAGAACAGTCAATCATCATATCATCTTTCCACTGTTTCCTTAAGACCTCATGTATATAACTTTGCAATACTGTATTTATCTTACAATATTTGTTTTTTGTTTACTGTACATACTTATATGTCTTATTGATACCAGTCTTTTGCTATTTTGTATTGCTACTTATTTAGAAACCTATTACCATTTTTTTATATTTTAGATACTGTCTCCAAATAATTTCCCTTGTGAATCAGTAAAGTCTGTCTAGGTCTTTAAGTTTAATAACATACATGAAATCGACTGACATTCTCCTCTGCTCTTTCAATCATATCTTCCTCAACATGAACATAAAGAAACTCACATTACAAGGTCTTATTTCAAAATCCAGACTTCCATCTTTTGAAAAGCAGAAAAAAGACAATATAATTATTTGTATATCTCAGGCCAAGCTTTTCAATGTCTGAGCCCAATTGAAGCAGGCTTCAATCATGTTTTTTACTGACTCACAATAAATGCAGTCTTTTATATGAAGATTTAGACACATACTGGAAATAATGTCGTTGTCTTGTTTTTTGTTTTTTTTTTTATGTACAGCAAATATTGTTCAGCAAATATTAAAGATTCAGTATGTAACATTTCTGATTGAGGCTCTGGTGCCAGGCAAAGAAATTTGTTTAAAGATTTAATTACACAAAAATGTTCATTTTGTCCTCTTATGTACTTTTAACTTTTTGAGTTCTTTTTTTACTGACCTATCTTACAGTTGCAAATATGTTTTATTTCAGCATGATGTTGACATGCATTTGAATGTAAAAACTGTTTTCAATAAATTATTTTTAAAAAATACCAGTTTGTCAGTGTCTTTTTTTAATGGCTCGTTTTTTTTTTTAAACTTATTGTCTAATGATCTTCCATTATAAAATATTCTTTCACACTGAATACTGACTAAGCAGACTTTTGTGCAATGTTCTTGATGTAGTTTCATTATAATAGAAATTTGTAATTAGTCTTAGTAATTGTAGTTGTGTTAAGATTCTGCTTGAAAATCAGTTTGTTTCAGTCTATAAAATTTGTTAACCAACTTGGGAAGCCTAGTTTATTAATTATTACAGGCTCTATATTATGCAAAATTGACTCCTCTGAGCTTTAACGCATGTTTTTATACTGCTGCTTCATCAAAAACAAACCTAGAGTTGTATTTTGTTTCAGTCCTTTATTATTAGTCTGTCTACATCTTCAAAACTCAAAATGCTCTGTTCCATGAAGTGGTAGTTTTCAGTTTAACAGTCACTTTTTTACCCAGTAGAGATGGGCAATTCCAGGATTGAAATGATCCAAATGATTCTAGTGATGGTGTGTGGCATTTAAAAACACAGTAGAGCACTTCCTGTATTACCACATGACATCACAAGGTGGAACAGTGTGTTTTCAATTTGAGAGAAGAACTATACAAGATTTGTGTGTTAAACATGTAAATGAAGCAAAACACAACTCCAACTCAATTCTTGTGATGAAGAAACATTATAGCATAGGGATGCCTAATTTAATTGTTGATGTGAGAGAAAGGTGTAGCCGGTGTAGTTTTTCGTGACCATTTTTTGTAATTATTTTATTACTTTTTAACTTTTTATTCACGACTTTCTTGTCAAGAGTTACGTTGATGATTTGCTTTAATGTTGTCGTACTCCATACTTTAAACTTTAAACGTTAACAATCTTTTAAGAGGTCTGTTGTGTATATTTTATTTTGAAGTAACGGCATTTTGGCTTGAGCGACTTTTATTGTGTAAGCGCCACGTAGCGGAAGTGCCGGTACCTTTCGTTCTCTGAGGCGCGTGGTGGAGACAGAAGCCGCTTCAAACAGGTGCGAAAAGTTTATATACTGATAATTTAACCCGTTCTGTGCACGTTTTACTCAACAAAATCACTGTTATAGTCAATTTCCTCACTTAACCGTGTAAATTCTTCTTAATAACTTAGTTTGAACATTGTGTATCGGGTTAAACTCTTATCAAAATCTGTTAATGACAGAATTTCCCGTTGATTTGAACCGCTACTTTTTATGTTTGTGATAAATAACAGTGTTTTTAGTCAGATGCATTAACAGTTATCTGCCAGTACATTATAAACGTGCTTACATGTTAATAATTCATTGAAACTCGGTCTTCTTGTTTGACCTTCTAATGTTATGGCCCCATAAAGTGCTTGTAGGTGCCTTTGTCGCCTGGATACAGCGTTATTGCACAACTTTAGCGCTTATTCCTGCTTATTTCTGACTGTGGGGCTTGTCTATATACATTATAAGAGTTCTTACTAGTCAACAAAAACCGTTTTAAGGGCGAAATGACCCCCCAAAGTCATAGTGACACGATTGTGCTAATATTTAACTGAACTTCATTGTTGTGTGCACATGTGGTTCGATATTATGGTCTCCTTTATAATTTTGTTAAGCACTTCCTTTTAATGCCTTTTTTACTACCATTTTTGATAGTTATATGCATATGCTTATATTCCAAACTTTTTTTCTATTATATCTTGGTTTCATTGCAAATAATTTCAAATAACTTATTATTAAATATATAAATTATTATTGATTGGTTTATTCTGCTTATTATTCTTTTTAATACAATATTCATTAACTGAAATTTAGGTGAACATTTATGCCATACAGTGTCAAAAGCAAGTCATTTTATCCAGTTGTTTTTAAATAGTAGAATTCTATTGCAGATCTTGTCTTATCTATGTACCGTGTGTATTGATGCTGTTTGCTATGTTTAGGAGTGTTCAATATCTTGAATGGCAAGTCAAGGAGAGTCATAGACACAGTCATACACACATGCTGCGGCACAGACCAGGTTTTGAGGTGAAAGGTCATTGAGTTGTGATTGGTTGACAGCTCTCACCCGGCTCTTCTGTGGTTGGTGGGTTTTTTGCCTTTTAGCACATGTATGTTTGACAGTTGTGCGTATTTCCCCAAAGGATGATTGTAGTTTTTAAATTAGCTTTTTATTCAATGAACTGCAGGAGACTTTGCTTTGAACTGAGTTTTGAGCTGTTAATCTGGATTAGTCCAGTTCATAGATCTGTCGGATTAGTCCTGGTTTAAACATGGTTTTAAGTTTTAGAGTGTTTTTTTGTTTGGCCACACTACACAGTTGGGACAGAATCAGAATCAGAACTAGACTCAAAAAGGACCAAACAAAGTCTTCCTCAGGACTAAGCAACTCAAACAAGGACTGGACCGTTCCATACCAGGCCCGGGACCGTACCAGGCCCGGGACCGTACCAGGCCCGGGACCGTACCAGGCCCGGGACCGTACCAGGCCCGGGACCGTACCAGACCCGGGACCGTACCAGACCCGGGACCGTACCAGACCCGGGACCGTCAGCCTGTGTATACATATCCTTATTGTCTCATGTTTGTCTGTGAATTCCAACATGTGGCAAGAGAACTTTCATTATTTTTTACAGTTTTAAAGCTGGATTATGTAACTTTTTGGACAGTGTCCAGCACCTGCTTGTCTTCATGGAGATGTCTTTGCTCTTCCTGAGTGTTTCACAATTAAACTTGTGGCATTAAACTTGTATATCTCCATGGTAACAAGTAAGGGACTCCAAGAGGTTTTGAGCTCTTGAAACGTTCTATAGTGGCAGTTTTAAATGACTGTAAACACCTTATCTTAGTGATTTCCTGTAGACTCTAGCCTTATTTCTATAGGATTACAATCCTGCTAATTCAAAGCACATGTCTCGGAAATAACCCTGGGACTTGGTTGCCATGGAGTTTATAAAGAAAACAGTAACAGATGAACAAATCTTGAGTGTGCAGTGAGCTAAGGAGGCAGAAGACTGGACTTGCGATGCAAAATAATCATTAACCTGCAGCCTGCACATGTCCAGTTATTATTGACTTACACAACTCAAAGCTGATACCACACTGATAATTCATTGTAGCAATATGTATTTAGTCCTTCACTTACACTACAAATACACTGTAGGGGGTGGTAGTGGCTTGGTGGAGGTGTGCTCGCCCACAAATCAGAAGGTTTGCAGTCTGAAAGTGACGACATTGTGAAATTACACTTGCATGGCCAGTATAATCAGATAACCCAATAATTTTATATTATTTTGGTGTGTGTTGAATCTTTTCATCAAAAGCACATCTGTTAGTTCATAAATGGAACTACTAGTAATTTATGTTTAAAAGTCCTATATAATCCTTTATTACGTAAAATGGAGTCCTGTGAGATTTTAGCAATGTTTTACTATTGTTACCTCCTCAAAAACATACCTGGAGTCGGGTTTTATTTCATTTACACATATTTGAGTAACCCTTTTATTATTAGTCTGTCTACATCTCTGAAGCTCAAAATACTCAGCTCCACCTTAGCCTGAGCCTTAGCCTTGACCATATAATACCTGGAGTCGGGTTTTATTTCATTTACACATATTTGAGTAACCCTTTTATTATTAGTCTGTCTACATCTCTGAAGCTCAAAATACTCAGCTCCACCTTGTGATGCAAGAGTTTTCAAGTTAAGAACTACCTTTTTTTGTAGTTATTGGCAGTTCGTGAGCACATGTATGTTTCAGTTCTCCAAATGATTCTAGTGAAGGTGTATGGAGGTTAAAAACACAGTGGAGCACTACCTGTACTACCACCTGACTTCAGAGAGTGGAACGGAGTGTTTTCTGTTGAAGAACTCAGCCTAAATCTGCAGGGTATATTTGTGATGAGGAAACGACATTAGAGCATAGATCCTGTACTACCACCTGACTTCAGAGAGTGGAACGGAGTGTTTTCTGTTGAATAACTCAGCCTAAATCTGCAGGGTATATTTGTGATGAGGAAACGACATTAAAGCATAGATTAAAAACTAATGTAACCACCAGAAAAGTTGTGCAATGCACCTTTAAAGGCATAGTACCAAACTGAGCTGGTCTTTTGCCAATGTGATTTTGTCACTGTATTTACCCCCTGTGATGACACACTGTACAGACATGTTCTTCCCACACAATTACATCACACAGTGAACAGCAAGTTCAGTGCACTCAGAGCTCTGCTGGGTTTAACACTGCCCCTGTTGACTCCATGAGGTCATTCACCAGAAAAGTGATTCAATGGACAGATCAGGTGCCCATGAACAAGAGTCTAATTTGGAATCTGCTCAAGAGCATTTAAAGAGCCAATATTAGACTATTTTCTGATCTATTTTCTAATGTAGTTTCCTCATCACAAACAGACCTGGAGCTGTGTTTTGTTTCATTTGCGCATGTTTAACACACAAACCCTGTTGAAAACACTCTGAAAACACGCTGTTCCACCTTGTGGTGTCATATAGTAATACAATAGTAATAAAACTACCAATACATGACATCCCAAGGTGGAACAGCATTTTGAGCTTTGAAGATGTAGACGGACTAATTATACAGGAGGATTAGTAAAATTTGTGAATGAAACAAAACACAACTCTAGGTGTGTTTTTGAGGAGGTGACAACGTGACAACAATTTTTATATAAGCCCTTTAATTTTTTTGTTTTTCTCTTTTATAGTTTAAATATTTATCTTATCCAATGTGGTCAAGGCCTGAGCAGGTGACATAGTCGCCAATAACATTTGACCTTACCCTCTACAGTGTTGGATAGGTTACTATTTACGACAGTAGAAAGGAAATATAGCAGCACTTCTCAGTTAAACTTTAGAACCTGAAGTTAGGAACTTCATTTTAAATAGCAAGACACTTCACTTACTAATATGAATATAGTGTTTGTGAGATTTGGTGATGGTCAGAGGGGTTGATGGTGCAGTCTGTCCCAGGACAGAGTGTGGTTCCAGTAGTATCTTAACACCACAGAGTGAAGTGAGTGAAGAATACACTGTGGGTGCCTTGAAAAATGCCATGTCTTTAATTCTTAAAGTAGACTTGATGTGCTTGTGTGTGCTATAGTTCTAATCTGTAACACCTGAGGATCATTGTTATCATTTGCGTGGGCGTGTGGCAATTTGCACATTTTAAATCACAATATTCATCTAAAATCACAGAAACAAACAAGTGTGCTGACTTCTGCATTGGAAAACTGGTCATCTCCCATTGCACCAGCACCGTAAACATCATCACAGCAAAGCGCCGCAGTCTGTGGGCCCCTACTATGGATATCTGCACGTCACACTAGCTACCTCATTTGTACTAAAACACATATCAAATTGGAAGATGAAATAGATGCAGAGCAGTGGGCGTGTAGCGGTGAAGCTGAAAATAAGCATTCATCTGCAATATGGTGTTTTGAAAATGAGCAACTAAAGATTGCTCAAACATGAAGCACAAGACACTGCAAATTCAACTTTGAGAGGGTGAATGAGAGGAGGAAACTACTCAACATGGTTAAACGCTCTGATCAGTTCATTTTGCAGAACAGGTCTGCTTCAAGAAGTTTTCATAGGGTGCTGATCTATTGTGTAAAGTAAACTAAATCTTAATTGTGACCTCTGCTCTAAGTGTGCTTTATTGCGTCGGTGGAGCTAAATATAACAGCGTATATTTAGCTGAAGGTCGTCTGCTCCAGCCTCTCTTGTGTCAGTATGTACAAAGGGCTCAGGTTTGACTCTGTATTTCTGTTTGACTCGATACAAACTTTTATCTGACCAGCCGCACGGGGCACTGGGGCAAAGGGCACCGGCACAAAGGGGAGGACCACTCTGGACTCCAGTAACATCAGAATCACACAAGTCCTGACCAGGGTTACAGGCATTTGAGATGTTACGACACTGATAAATCTATAGCCAGGTATCATTAAGAAGTTGCCGATAAAGATAAAAATTAGGTTTTAGGTATTAGTTATTAGGTGCTGTTTCATTTGGCAGTTTAATGCCGCTCTTGGCAACTTTGAGAGGGTAAATGAGAGGAGGAAACTACTCAACATGGTTAAACGCTCTGATCAGTTCATCTTGCAGAACAGGTCTGCTTTAAGAAGTTTTCATAGGGTGCTGATCTATTGTGTAAAGTAAACTAAATCTTAATTGTGACCTCTGCTCTAAGTGTGCTTTATTGCGTCGGTGGAGCTAAATATAACAGCGTATATTTAGCTGAAGGTCGTCTGCTCCAGCCTCTCTTGTGTCAGTATGTACAAAGGGCTCAGGTTTGACTCTGTATTTCTGTTTGACTCGATACAAACTTTTATCTGACCAGCCGCACGGGGCACTGGGGCAAAGGGCACCGGCACAAAGGGGAGGACCACTCTGGACTCCAGTAACATCAGAATCACACAAGTCCTGACCAGGGTTACAGGCATTTGAGATGTTACGACACTGATAAATCTATAGCCAGGTATCATTAAGAAGTTGCCGATAAAGATAAAAATTAGGTTTTAGGTATTAGTTATTAGGTGCTGTTTCATTTGGCAGTTTAATGCCGCTCTTGGTTTTTTAACAATATTGCACATTTAGAATAGTTTTTGTGGCTTAAATCTGCTCTTGGGTCATTATTGTGCCAATGGTGTAAAAATGAGTTAGTTAGTTTCAATATTATCTATACTTGTCAATACTTCTGCCTTATTTGACATCAGTCTTTTGCTGTTTTTTGCTACTTATTTAGAATTTACTAAACAGTTTCTCTTTGTTATATTACACTGTGGGCTACTGTGTTAAAATAATTTCCCCTGTGAATCAGTAAAGTTTGTCCAAGTCTAAATACGTCAAAATATGTATCGCACTAGAGATAAACGTATTACTTGGCCGATATTTAGGGATGTAACAAGAACTGAATGGGATTGTGTCGTCAAAACTCACAATAATATCATGAACTGTCAAAATATATTGAATTTTTTTCACTTAAAAGTATTAAAAAGAGGGAACTGCATAGGCCATGATCATTTAATTCATTTGCTACACAACAGAATAACTGTTCTTAAGCACTTATAAATGGAGTGCGGCAGTCATGGCTCACACTGAAGACTGATCAAGGTATTTAAAAAGGAAAAATTTGTATATGTACAATTTTGTTAACCTCGTGTTAATATCGTGGCATAAAATTTGGATATTATTACATCCCTACCAATATTTGTATTTTGATCGGTGATTAAACATGACTGAATTTAGATGATTTTTCATTTAATTGCCCGGCCGTTTAGATTCACATAATGTAGAGGCAAGTTTATAAAATTCCAATCTCCATTCTCATTCTCATATTCACTTTGAATACCAGCAATTTTTGTAATCTCGAGATTGATGTGTGAAAATGGCGTTTTCATACTCTTTAGTCGTAGCACTGATGAGGTCATTGATTTTGGGGAACCCTAATGTTTTGTCACACTTTGACCTCTGACCCTTGCTCTCTGACAGGCAGCCCCGGGTCATAACTCTGGTCCGGTGCATGACGGATACTGCTGTTTCTCCAGAGGACTCCAAAAGCACAGCTGCAGCCTCCTAAAGATCTTCAGGTGAGTGACTACTTAAGTGTTGTATTTTATTACTAGTTTATTGCAGATCACTTTTTTTTTTATTGTGTACATTTAGAATAGTTTTTGGGGTAGAGTTCTGCATTATGGTGTGTTATTGTCACAATCCCCACTGTCAGAATTATGGTGTGGTTTCAATTAGGGATGTAACAATAATTGAAATATTGTGATATTGTATCGTCAAAAAGTCTCACAGTAATTTCATAGACCTTCACAATGTATCAAATTACAAGTCACTCTGTTTAAAATCATAGTGATGGCCAGTGTCTTTCTTTTTGATTTTAATGCATTTCCTATTCTGTAAAGCACTTTGAATTACTTGGTGTATGAATTGTGTTATACAAATAAACTTGTCTTGTCTCTCCATGGTAGCAGCTAAAAACCAAGGAAACTACGTAGACCATGATCCTATGGGATTATCAATGCTGACTACAACTGTTAATTATGGAGGACCAAAAGTGCCACAATTAAATAAATAAATAAATCATTAAATGATTAAATTAAAATGCCATTAAATATATAAATGCTTAATTAATTTATTTATTATATAATTTATTAAATAAATCCATCATTAAATATGTTGAATTTTGATATTATATCCCTAGTTTCAGTATTATCATTGATCATCTATATTTTCTTCAGTAATGCTTCACACTTCAAAATTTGTTATTGTGACAGGCCTAGTTTCACTTTGCTGTAGAAAAAAGATTGCCCGTTAATCAGAAAGTGGAAGTTAGAATGCTATTTTTTGTGACTGCAAACTCTACTCTTGTCTCTGAGAGTTGTGGAAAAAAAGCAGTTTCAAGTGCGTTTGACAGTTTAGACGTTTTATTTCTCTAAAACTTGGTTGACATTTGCGTGCGACCCAGAGTACACACTCCTCCAATACTTTACCAAATGTGAGTCTGGTCACTGGTGAATCTCCCTCAGTTCAGATGGATGTAAATGACTTGGATTAGCCAATTAGGGACACGCATGGTCCATCTGAAGAAAATTTGAAATTAAAAAAAAAAAAATAGAGCAGGGTACCAGAAAAATATGAAGAATCCAACTAAATGTATTTGATGTAATTTTGTCTGTAAATCAAGGATGACTAAATAAAAAAAAGAAAAAAGATTCTGATTGGTTCTGGCTTGAGAAACGATGGAGGGAGTGGACAAAGTTAATTTCATCAAAATTAGAAAAAAACAAAAAATCTCACACAAAACTGAAATATAATGAAGTTTATAATTTACCTTCCTTGTTGAACATGGGCAGCAGATTTGACACAGGTAGGTAAATCCGTGTTACCTAGCAACAGTACTATAAACAAGGATCAAACCATGTCTAAAGTACACAATAGGTATGATTAAATGAATAGAAATACTCAACAATACAATATTTCATTTAATGAAGGTGTAAAAATTTAATGTTGTTGACATAGGCAGAGAGACTCAGAGCTACTTCCTGCATTTTTGTACTTTTCTTTTCACCTTTTTTCCACAAATTTCCACTTAAATGTGCACTATGAACATAATTTATAAGGTGGAGGATATGCAGCTTGCTTGTCTCCATGGAGATTTTTTTCCTGGGATGTTCCACAGCAGCATAATAAACATATCTCCCTTGCAGTTGTTCAATTCCCGGTGTTTTATAGCTCAAATTCCTTTAGAAACATGAATTCTTACCATGTGCAGGCTTGCTTCTCTGTAGATCTGACCATCAACTTGCCTTGCCTTGTGATTACCCAGTTTATTTTCATATTGTGGAATAACCAAGGCAAAACTATAATATCTCCATGGAGACAAGCTGGTGGCAGACCATTTACTAAAAAAAGTTCCACAATGAACCTTTTAACTGATGAAAAAACTAGAATGCATATTGACCACAAGTACTATCTCACCAACACAAAAAAATAATGAGAAGAACAAGAAACATACACACTTTAAATGATCCAAATAATGACACTCAACGTCCCCGAGTCTCTGTGGGGCCTTATTCTGTGTTAAACCTTCTGTTACTGTGTACTTTAGACCTGTACAAACATGTTCTGAAATCCTATCACGACACCAAATGCTGCTAAATAATGTGATAAGGTATCAGTTCAATATTGCTCAATGGATGCTGCAATAAGTAATAAGTAATAAGTGCACCTTTTTCCTGGGTTTTAGTCTTATTTGCACTGACAAAGCAGATTTTGCTTTTTGTAGTTTAGTTTAGTTTAGTTTACTGTAATTTAGTCTTCTCTTAAATATTATGGTCTTTAATCATGCGCATGCAGTGAATTGAATTTTGAAAAAACACTTTTTTAAATGTCAAAAAAAAAATAACAAATATTAGAACCTTGTCAGAAAATTGGACAATATTAAGACATAAAAAAGCCCAAAGTTCTTTCTTGGTCTTTTTGACATGTGAAATAAAACATCCCTGTAGTATTTAATTGAGATGGAAATGAATAAAATGCTTATAGTTAAAAGCTCTGTACCTGATTTTTACTGTCTTAAACTTGAAAAACAGAACTATAACTATAATTCATTTGAAACAGTTAACAAATTGTCCAAATTGTCCAGCAATGGTCCTGAATTATCCTTCACTTACCTTATGCATTCTGAGTATCTTAATTATTTTTCATAATGAGTTTATAAGTTCTTTTCACAACTTCCAGAGGCCAGAGCGTCACTGTAAAGTAAATTAGCATGCTAGCTGCACACTTCCCAATCATAATTAGTTATTAATTAAATGCAGACGGTACACAGCAGTCTTATTTTGACCTCAAGATCTGTTTATACATTATATCTGTACTGAGGCAAGACACATTTTGCTCAAATACATGCACCAGAGACCATATATATGGACATGGCTAACCTGCTGGCCGCCGCGTTCCAAAGGGGAGGTGAGCATGGGTGCGCATCCAGCTCCATCGACTTTAAATCACTTCCTACTGAATAACACTTGTTCCTCTCTCTGTAACTGCTGCTGTCAGACTCATCATTTTGGGCTTAAAACTTTCATATTGACCCGCTTTAAGTGATTTTATTTAGCTATTTTGTCCATAAATCAAGATATGAACTGTAATAAGAGACAAGTCAGATTTCCCCAAGGTCACGGCCTGCTCAACAGCCTCGCTTCTGGTTGGCTCTTTGGATTGCCCCTATAACTGCCCACCTCGATGAGCTTTGGGTGACGTCAGACTCCCTTAGTCCACTTCTTTATACAGTCTTATCAGCTAAACCCTCAGTAAAATCAAATACATTTACATTTGAATAGTAAAAATACAAAACTCTCATAACATTAGCATTATTACTTAGATGATAGAAATGATTCAGTATTATCCATTTTGTGTATTTCTCATAAACCAAATACAGAGTTGGATACAAAATAGTGGCTCTGTCTGAAAGTGGGGCACAGTTCATTCTATACACACTGTACATGTGAGTGGATGATGTCACTTGATATCTTGAAAGTACTTCCACTGCAGTTTAAGGCCAGTTCTTCCAGTTTGTCTCCTACAGGCAGTTCTTTTCCTCTGTAGTATTAAAATACAGCTCAACTACTACCTACTACTTACTGCCTATTATCTCAAATCGCATAAGCAAGTCTTTGTTTACAATCTAAACCGGCTTATCGTGTTCTCATTTCTGGAGTTATCAGACTATAGAAATGTAAACAGTTATGCGAGTGATCTGATTTCTCTCTGGTTGGTCACACATGTCTGCACATGTGTGACCAACCAAATCAGATTGTTTTGATAAGGAAAATTATGCAAACGGTAAACTAATGTGGCAAACACAATCAATGGGGAAATGTTAAAAGATTAAAGGGGCAAATGTGAAGGGCAAATTGGGCAAGTGCATCTTCTTTCTCATATTGAACTATCACAGTTCAATTTTTACTCCCTTTTATTTAACAAATATAAATTGCTTTCTTTCTTAGTTACACTATAGGTAAGAAGGGGTTGCACTTTTGCAAATTTATTCCTCCAAAGTTGGAACTCTATTGCCCTTGTTTACAATATGATTGCTAGGTAACAGTTATTGAATTACCTCTACGTACATCATATCTGCTCCCCAATATACCTCACAAATATGGCAAAAATTAGTAGGCCAGTAGAAGGAAATATCTTCAAGGTGCATTGCATAACTTTTCTGGGGGTGGGTCCATCACCTTTTTGTTTCTATGGAGATGTCATTGCTTTGCCTGAAATGTTCCACAGTATGTCATTAAACAGGTCTACCTTAGATTTATTCAATTGCAAGTAGTCTGTGACTGACTGGAGAGGCCCGCTCACACAGATCTGACTTGTAACTTAGTCTTTTTTTGGACTCCATGAAGATGTAAATGTTTAATACCATACTGTGAAACATTTCAGACAAAGAAATAACATCTGCATAGAGAAAAGCATTTGACGGACTCTCTAGTAGAAAAGTTACAGTCAACATTGATTTTTACAAAATAAACATGTTAAGGTATGTGATACAGCTTTTGGCCCTTGTTAACATTATGGTTGCTAGGTAACAGTTATGACATACTATATCTGCTGCTGTATGGTATGGTATGGTACATTTTAATAACCTATGGAAGTATTAGGTAATTAACATAATACTTTTAGTGCAATCTTCAATCTGCTATCTTTCAACTAGTAAAATGTGTAATCTAACCTGTCATATGAACTTAATATGTTGTTTTCTCTCTCTGTCTGTCTGTCTGTCTCTTAGGCCCCTCCTCCTCCCCTCAGGCTCTGCCCCCTTAACATTATCACACCATGAATCAGGAGTTACTACAGAAGTTGCGTTTGCCGGATCTGGATGAGATCGGGCAGTACCTGCGCTCCTTTTCCACCCCGGCTCTCGTCAGCGTTGGTGCCGTTGCCATGGCGTACTTCCTAGCTACACGCTCTAAGCCCCTTCCGCCGGTCTGCGACCTCCAAAAGCAGTCTGTAGAAGTGAAGGTGAGTTGTTTATATTTAACGTGAATAATAAATGACACACAGTTATGCTCACAAAATGCTGAATCTTAAAAATAGAAAAAGATTGTGACATGTTTTATGTATTTTTTGGTCTATTTGAAATGCACTTAAAAGCTCTGTAACTGATTTATCTGTCTTACTGTCATTTTAAATAATTTGCAGTGGTTCAAAGTTCTTCCTTACTTACCCCCTTACTTGCGGTGAATGCATTCAGAGCATTCACTGCAATGAGTTTATCAACACTTTGCATTGACATCACACTGGGGTTATTCTACATTCCTTATTAGTAGAATGATCATCCGTTACCATGGTGACACAACACACACATTAGGTGCCAAAAAAGTTTTAAGATGGTCTGAAAAATTCTAAATGGATTTAAACAGCCCATTTTCAGTGACAAACTGAAAAACTAAAGCTAGCTAGCTTGTGACTGTAATTTAATTTGAGAGAGACTTGTTTAACAGCACAAATCATGTCATCTGTTGTTGTTCCAGCTAAGTCAGTTCTTTCTGGTCAGATTGTGTTGAAATAAACCTCAGATTCTAACTTAAGTCTAACTTGAATAACAACTTTAGACAGATCAGTGCCTTTAGTTAGCTTCACACCCCCAGAGATTGTTGATGACATCAGCTGCAAAGTATAAATTGGAGCTTTTCACAACTCTCAGAGACGAGGGTTTGCAGTCACAAAAACTAGCATTCTAACTTCTACTTCCTGATTTACTAACAATATAATTCTTTCTAATTTGTGCAGTAATTATTTATGCAGTAGGACTGGTGCAATAACTTGGACACGTTATGGTTGTGCAGTGCACAAATGGACAATGGACATTAATAATGGACAGACGCATGTATCTTGATGAGCTCTGACATTTGTCTGCCTGTAGTGTGATGTGTGAGTGTAACTGTTTTTAAACTCAAACTATATTGTCCCAAAAAGGAAATTTGACTTATCTTAATTGGACACAGACAGCAGACAGTGGACATATTTTGACCCCAGCAGCTGCTTATGTAATATGTCTGTACTGGGACAAGACAAATATTGCTCATATACACTGGACTAAAATCAAGTCCAGGACCTTTAATTTGCAAACATTATTGATTAATGCATTTATGAAATAAGTAAACCTCTTGCGTATGAGATTGCTGCACCCACTGATCTTATGCCTTCACTTGGACGGTACCGGTAGTTTATCTCCTATTATAATTTCATACTGTGTACATTTTTACTGTATTTTGTTAATTGTAAAAAAATTCATTATGAGCTACCAGAGCTCTGTGGGGTGTTATGCTATTCTGGAGTAACTGATCCCAAGCAAAAGAAGAAAACTGCGCACTGTGTTTTAGCATGAGGGCCCCATCAGAGGAACTATTTTTATTTAACGATGGAATGAATCATTTTTTTTTAAATAATACAAAACAAATATGTATTTTAATCCTCTCTAATTGGTGTCAATTTAGTGTTACTAAAAACCTGGCTGTAATGAGGAGTAGTACCCGAAATTGCAGCAGCCACTGGAGGCGGCACACACTCGGCTTTGGCAGTTTTTGAATACAAAGTTGCAAATACCATTGTATGCATATACACAGTTGGGTAGCACAAAAAAAATTGTATTTGGCTAAATCTCTTCTTTTCCAGGGTGGAGGTCTGGCTCGGCGCTCTGTGTTTTCTGATGGAGATGAGCCCATGACACATTTTTACAATGATGCCAAAACCATGTACGAGTTTCTCCTCAGAGGGGCTCGCATCTCAAGTGAGTCATTAAAAAAATGATTTATTGTTATCATAATATATTTAAAGATGCAACACCTGGAATACCTTTTAAATGGTTTAGAGGTCCAAAGTGATTCCTCACATACCCTATGCATTCAGAGCATCTAAATTATTCAGTGATGAGTTTATAAGTGCTTTTCATAAGAGTATTTTTGTCACGGTGATGCTAATAACAAAAAGCATGCTAACTACCAGACTTGCTTCCTGGTTGTGAACAATAAGGCAATAACACCTTAAGAGCTGTTTATACAATATATATGTACTGGGACAAGACACATTTTACTTTTATTAAATGAAAAATAAATCTGGTACATCCCCTTTTAAACTGTTTATTACTGCTGCTACTGTTTTATTCTTTACTACAATTATTACTACTGTTGCTACCAATATTACTACTACAATTTCTACTACAAATGCTACTACTATTTACTTCTTCTACCACTACTATTGTGTTCATTCATACATTGGTCTATTTCCCATTTCCAGATAATGGTCCATGTTTGGGCTCCAGAAAACCCAAGCAGCCGTATGAATGGCTCTCCTACAAAGAGGTGTGACTCTCAGATTTAAAAATAGTTTATATGTTTAGAGTCGGATTATATCTGTGTTTTTAGGTTATCCAGCGGTGTGAAAACCTGGGATCAGCCTTTCTGCACAAAGGACACTCAAAAACTAACGACCCGTACATCGGAATCTTCTCCCAAAACAAACCAGAGGTACAGACTTTTATTTAAAGGTATACTATGTAACTTTTAGCTGGGATCTGTAAATTATGCATTTTTTTCTTAGTAGTCCAGCTTTGCAGATCTAAACTGCAAAAAAGCTGGTGCCTTTTGGCATCTCCTGCCTATCTCTATGGAGATGGATATCTGTAATGCCATTCTATGGAATCTTCCAAGCACAGCTATAATATCTCCATGGAGACAGGCAAGTGGTGGACCTTCCACCAGAGAAGTTACATTGTGCACAGGATTGAGTATATAGGATTCATGTAAATATATCATGTTAACAAGACCCACCTGTGCCCCTGACAAATACAAGTTTTTTGGGGGGGTGTTTTTATAATTAAAACTGAAAATCAACAGCGTAATCACTCGTTTGGTCGGGAGTGGTTCATGACTCATAATGAAAATACAATTTTTTTGGAAGGAAGTAAATTTGTGTTTTCATTGCATATAGTGGACTCTGACAGAGCTGGCCTGTTACACCTACTCACTGGTGTCTGTGCCTCTTTACGACACTCTGGGAACAGAAGCCATCTCCTACATCATCGACAAAGGTACAACAACATCATAAACATATGCAGAAAGTAGAGACAGAATTAAATTTGCATTTTCAAAGGGACTTTGTCAAAATATTCCTCCTGGCTTGTTTATTCAGTAGTTTTGTTTTGTTTGTCTACAGCCTCCCTCTCCACCATAATCTGTGACGTGGAGGAGAAAGTGAACATGGTGCTGGAGTGTGTGGGTGATAAAACTCACTCTGTGAAAACCATTGTCCTGATGCAGACGCCCAGCGATGACCTCATCAAGAAGGGACGAGATGCAGACATCGAGATCATTAGTCTACAGGAGATGGAGGTTTGTACTGTAGTCTGTTTAGTAAAAGTTTCAGTTTAAAGTTCAGAATGTCTAAAATGTTCAACTTTCATTTTCAGGCAATTGGCAAAGCCCATCACCAAGCTCCAGTGGTGAGTCATTATGTATTTTATATTATTATATATTATGTCTCCAAACCAAAGGTTTAAATTAGAACTATAAACAAAAGTTACGAATGTAACTACGGTTCTATGAATCATTCCACGCTCTCACCAGTGCCCTTTGGTGGTCACTAGGGATGAAATACAGCCTCAGTTATACTGACCACTGGTGACCAGGGATTTGTCACAATAGCTGTACTAACCCAGGAGTCAACCCCATTAAAAAAAACCTATTCTTCTGATCATAAAGAGTAGCCCTCATAAAAATTATCACGTCATTTAAAAATTATGTGAAAAATATTTGGTCAAATGAAATCCTTGTTTGTTGCAGCCTCCAAAGCCTGACGACATGGCCATCATCTGTTTCACAAGTGGAACTACAGGCAAGTTTTATATTGAGTTTGTTCATTTAGTTTCTCTTTCATTTACGGTCTTAGAAAAAGTGAACAATCCTTAAAAATAAATAGATGAACTGTATGTACTTCTTGTGATAGACTGTTAACTTCTGTGTGTTGTGTTTAGGAAACCCAAAGGGGGCGATGTTGACCCACTGTAATATTGTGTCCAACTGCTCAGCTTTTATCAAAACTACACAGGTAAGGACTAAGCCGGGGACTAGGCCGGGGACTAGGCCAGCACTAAAAAGCAACTAAGGTCTAAATCAGAACTAGACGTTCACTAAAAATAACTAAGGACTAAACCAAGACTAATTGTTATTAACTGGGTTCAGCCAGGTCTGAACTGGGACTAAACCAGGCCTTTATTATAATCCATTTCCCACCCCTCTCAAGTCTTTTGCTAAGACGACTCCAGAGGATGTGATGGTGTCTTTTCTGCCTCTAGCTCACATGTTTGAGCGAGTGGTCGAGGTACAGTTTGTATCTGATTTGATCTCCTTTGTATTTCTGTGTTTGTATCAGAGCTCCGCTCCCCTTTCTCCTAGTGACACCCATGTATCATACCTCCCTCTGGCTCACATGTTTGAGAGAGTCGTTCAGGTACGTCCCATTGTCTCTCATGTAGCTTTACCCTTTATCCTTTTTATAGTGGAAATAAAACAAGAGACCACTGTGGTGTAATGTAAAATTTGTACAATATGCATTATTTTACCCAAAATACAAAAAATCTGACTATTTGATATTTCACATTTCACATTCAGGTGAACCTGTAGAGGGTGGAAGAACTCCACTGCTGGTAGAGGGGAGTCACACAGTGTTATTCATGCTTAAAACAGTAGCTGATAAATGTCAGAGTTGGTTGGCTCATATTTTGTTTTGATGAACATTTTAACGTTTTATTGTATAAAACCAGTTTGTAATTATAGGGCTAAACCAGTTCTATGGATATTTTTAATCACAGTTGTCTCTTGTTTACTTCCTTATTTCTTCCTTAGTTTACAGTGTCTCCCTCTGTTTTTTACAAGACTAATTTTGGAAAAAAGGAAACTAAAATTAGACTACTTAAAGGTTAAATAAAGTTGTATATATTTATTAAAATACAATAAGCAAATAAGCAAAAAGTATTTTTAATACCCATCTGTTTGATTCAGAGTATGGGGGGGTCTATAATATTCTGTGTTAGTGGGAAACACTGTATTGCATCATATTATCCTGTTTTTTATAACACTGGTTCTTCCTCACTTCATCAGGGCGTGATGTTGGTGCACGGGGGAAAGATCGGCTTCTTTCAGGGAGACATTCGTTTGCTGATGGACGACCTTGCCACTTTAAAACCCACTGTGTTTCCTGTGGTCCCCAGACTGCTCAACAGAATGTACGACAAGGTACAAGTCTCATAGTACCAGAGGAGTGGGACTTTAAAGGTCCTGTATTACACATGAATTACTTTTGTGAGCTTTTAGCTATGTTAGAATGTTGTTACCTCCTCAAAAACAGACCTGGAGTTCTGTTTTGTTTCATTCACATGTGTTTGAGTAACACTTAAATATTAGTCTGTCTACATCTCCCAAGCTCAAAAACACAAGGTATGCTTGTGATGAGGAAGCAACATTATAACAAATCAGAAAATGGGGTAATATGGGCCATTTTAAACTAATAAAATTTGGGAGGGAACTGCAGCGTGATTTATCAGTACAATGTAATGTACTGATTTTTCTTATGTGAAAATGTGTCTTGCTTAGATCTTTGGCCAGGCTAACTCTGGCTTGAAGCGGTGGGTTTTGGGGTTCGCATACCGGAGGAAAGAGGCAGAGCTTCAGAGGGGCGTCATGCGGAGGGACAGTATCTGGGACCGGCTCATCTTCAGAAAAGTCCAGGTAAAAAACTTTCTTGTGTTCTTCAGTTTTAAACTGTTCAGATCTATAGCATGTGTATTAAAGGTAATCAGATGCACAGGGAGAGAAATACCTCCTAATGCTCCTAATAAAAGATTTTTTTTTTCTTGTATCAAAACAAAGGTGCGATGTTCTTCCAAAACCCTGTATTTAAATCTTAACATAAAACCCTCATGCAAATTGTATTCTTGTTTGAAAACTAGTCTAAATCCATTTTGGGCTAATTTTCTAATTCAAACAAAGACGGAAAAATCTTAAGTGCAAAAAGGTTTTATCGAAAAGCACTTTATGAGTGCATGTATAATGAAAATGTGTAGATAGATGTTCTTTGCAGAGGTGCGCATATTTTTGTCCTTAACCAAGAAGCAATAAAGGCTTTTTAACGTTAACAGACGGAGTGCTTTTGGGGTTTTCTTTTTTTCCACTTCTTATTTTGTATATGCTTTTTTGTACTGCTTAACTATTTTCAAGATTTTAACCATGAAGATGCAGTCTTTTTCCTTAATTGGTGTTACAATAGAATTATAGTTGATTATTAAATTCAGAAATTCAATCAAGTTTTATTATGTAGTACATTTAAAGCTACTTCAACTGACTAAAATGCGTCACATGATGGTTAAGGAAAAAAAAAAAGTCAGTACAAGCACAAGATAGAGGTGCGATTGTATCAGTTTTGCTGATGTGTGCTGCCCTCTACAGGCCAGTATGGGTGGGTGCGTGCGCCTCATGTTGGTCGGGGCGGCACCAGTGTCTCCCACAGTGCTCACCTTTATCAGAGCGGCTATGGGCTGTCAGGTAAAAGTCAGAGAAATAAAAAACTGAATTATCTTTCAAATAAAACTGATAAATGTATTTTATAATTCTTTTTTTTATTTTTGTGTGCAGTTTTATGAAGGATATGGACAGACTGAGTGCACAGCTGGCTGCACACTGACCATGCCTGGAGACTGGTCCGCTGGTAATTTCACATGAGACTTTAAAGTGCCCTTACTGTGCAATTTACACTGATCTACTGTATGTTATAATGTTTCCTCATCAAAAACATACCTTGAGTTTTGTTTTTGTTTCATTCACACATACAGACAGAAAACACTCGGTTCTGCCTTCCACAACATGACATCACAAGGTGGAACAGAGAGCATTTTGGGCTTTGGAGATGTAGACAGACTACTGATCAAAAATTACTCATACAGAAGTGAATGAAACAAAACATAAAAAGCTCACAAGTGTCAATTTTGTATAATATATGATCTTTTAAAGTGCACAAGAGAGTTTTTCTGCAGCAACATTTACACTACACTTCTTGGACTTGGACAAGCTTTATTGATCCAAAAGGGAAATTGTTTGGACACATTTCTCAGTCTCCTTTCAGTCAAAGGTCTCAAAGTTTAACAGGAGGACTGGTCAAGAAGGGTCAGCAGATCTGTGTCAGGGACTCACCTGGCCTTTGTGTTTGACTTTGACTAGAATTAGCATTCTGAGACGCCACTTAGATAATTGATGATACTAGATTGGTAATATTTCTTAACATTTGCTAAGTTATTTAATTAAACGGTTCTAAAGGTTTGTAAATGTTTTTTTTTTCCCTCTCAAAATTGAGATTCACTACAGGCTGCACATGTAGGATCAGCATTGGAGAGAAGAATGAAATCTGAACTGCTAAACTCGTTCAAGAATCCCATCTATTTCAGAACATGTAGAGGTCTAAACTATAGGGTTAGCAGCTTTTACACAGAATAAGACGCCAAGAAGAAAGAGGGAGGGCATCTGACACAAACAGGGAGGCCATTTGACACACATTGTTCTGAACATTGTTTGTAGACATCTAAACTGAAAGGTTATCAACTTTTACACATCAGACCCAATGGAGAGACAGTGAGGTCATCTGACGCACAGGGAGGGCACCTGACACACTAATTGTTACCATTCAAATTGCAATTCCTCTTAATAAGTTTAATTTGTCGCCCTTAAAGTGAAATATTTACATTTGGTGAAATTTTGAATTTTAATTGTCTCCTTGTTCCTAGGTCACGTTGGCGCTCCTCTTCCCTGTAACACTGTGAAGCTTGTTGACGTCGCCGAGATGAACTATTTGGCAGCGAATGGAGAAGGAGAAGTAAAAAAAAAACAGATAACATACAATTTCACTTGTACTATTGTCAAAGAAGTGTTTTTCTTAACTGTTATTGTTTATTTATTATGTTTAGGTCTGTGTAAAAGGAGCCAATGTCTTTAAAGGATACCTGAAAGATCCGGAAAAAACCAAAGAGACGATTGATGAAGAAGGCTGGGTTCACACTGGAGACATCGGAAAATGGCTTCCAGTAAAATCATTATTTATTATGATCTTCTGCTCCATCTGACCCTCTACTCTGCTCCATCTGACCCTCCTCTCTGCTTCATCTGACCATCTCCTCTGCTCCATATGACCTTCTCCTCTGCTCCATATGACCTTCTCTTCTGCTCCATATGACCTTCTTTTCTGCTCTTCTGCTCCATCTGACCTTCTCCTCTGCTCCTTTGCTTCATCTAACCCTCTCCACTACATCCATAAATCTCCTCATTCTTCTCCTCATTCTAACATCTGCCTCCTAACCATCCTAAATAATTACAGAAAGGAAGAGATACTGATGATTGAATTCTGAAGCAACATAGTGCAGTCATTTTGTACAATTAGTTAACTAAAAAACTGAAAACATTATTAAAATGTTTGCATATTTCACAATTAATAACCCCACCACTTAAAGGTGCATTGGAGGGCCCGTCAAATACTATTCTCTATGGAGGTGTCATTGTTACAGATCTGTGGAGAGGTGACTTGGATGTCTGTTTTTCTAGATATTTTGAGCAATAAAACCACCTGTAATTGAATAAGTGTATGGCAGATCTGTTAAATGTCATACTGTGAATCATTCCAGTCAGAGCAATCCTATCCACACAGAAACAAGAAGGTGACGGACCCCCAACCAAAAAGCTACACAGTGCACCTTTAAGAACTTTAATGTCCTTTGCCATGTATTTGAATTTGTATTTGTGTTTGAACATGTATTGCTTTTCCAACAGAACGGGACACTGAAGATCGTGGACAGAAAGAAGCACATTTTCAAACTGGCTCAGGGAGAATACATCGCTCCAGAGAAGATCGAAAATATTTATGTTCGAAGTGACGCTTTGGCCCAAGTGTACGTCCACGGAGATAGTCTGCAGGTACAACATGGTTTAAATCCAGAAAATTGTTGGATTTAAAAAAAGAAAGTATATTTAGTGCACTTTAGATTGTGTATTAACACCCTTTTTAATCTTTTAGTCCTGTTTAGTTGCTGTGGTGGTTCCAGATCCAGACTTTCTCCATAACTGGACCAAGAGGACTCTGGGACTGGAGGGGTCCTATCTGGACTTATGCAGCAAAAAGGTAATCCACCGGTCAGAATGATGTTCTACTGTATTATGTATTACGTACTAGGGCTGGGCGATATAGAGCAAAAAATATATCTCGATATATTTTGCTATATCTCGATATACAATATATATCTCTATCTATCTCTAATAACCCCCCCAAAACTACTGCAAAAACAAAAATGTTGAAGTGCAAAGAAGTTGGCAGTTCATACAGGAAGGTGTAGGAAAGTGCTTCTGGATCATTAAAAACAAAATAAAAATCCCTGTATAAA
>KN491381.1:0-19229 GCA_000787155.1 Scartelaos histophorus | reverse complement strand
AATTAGCTGTAAATGGTGGGAAAGGTTCGTGGTGCTAGACGCTTTGGTTAACACCAATTTTCGGCATTTAGAGACGAGTTGTTTCCTCCTGTTGAGGCACCTCATGTTGAGACGCACGAGGGGAAGAAAAGCGAAGCGACGAGGGCAGAATAGAGAAGCGAAGCGCCCAAATCAGGATTAAATATAAGCATTATATCGATATATACAATATGTCAAAATCCATATCAAGTTTTAAAAATATCTATATATCGCCCACCCCTATTATGTACCATACAGATATTAAATACTGGGTAGTAAAACACCTAAAAATATAAATCTTAGTTAGATAGATCTTAGATAGTTGACCGAAAACACTTCTCTACTTGTTGACAGGAAGTCAAAGCGGCCATCTTGGAGGACATGTTGCGATTGGGCAAAGAAGGAGGTCTGAAATCATTTGAGCAGGTAAAAGAATCTTTTGCTGTTTAAAAGTGGTAAGTCAAAAATGCTGTTCAATACAATATATTTTTGTATAGCTCAAAGTCACAGCAGAAGTCACTGAAAGGTTTCACAAAACTATTGATTTAAGCAACGAAAGGTTGAAAATAAAACCATGAAACAGTCTTTTATCATGAACAGACACGCTTCAACACGCTTCAACTCTGCATCTTACACTCGTGACTTTAACGCTCCATGTGAACATTAGACCTTTTCAGACGCTCCTCCTCCATAGACTTTACGTGTAAACCCAACAACTCTGAACTCGGTATGATATCCGTCCAAGAGTTGTTTGTTGAGTGTTGTCATTGGCGTTTTGTCAATTCATCTTTCTTTTAAAGGTCCTATATTATGTAAAATTTACTCTTGTGAGTGTTTAGCCATGTTACAATGCTGTTATGTTGTTTTGTTTCTTTCAAACATGTTTGAGTAATCCTTTTATCACTATCACTTTTGTCACTCTGCATCAAAATGCTCTGTTCCTCCTTTTGATGTCATAAAGTAGTAGTTTTCAAGTTAACAGCAATCTTTTACCTTTTGTTTACTTGATATTGGCAGTTCCAGGGCTTCAAATATCTAAATGATTCTAGTGAAGGTGTAGGGAGTTTAAAAACACAGAGGAGCACATCACAAGACATCACAAGTCAAGTTTGAGGGAAGAACTCAGTCTAAATATGCAGGATTTGTGTGTTGGAACATAATGACAAAACTCAACTCCAGGTCTTTTTGTGATGAGGCAGCAACATTAGAGATCAGAAAAAGATCAGAAAATAGTGTCATACGGGCCCTTTTTAAATGTTATTACTTAGAAAATGTGACCAATACATATGTTTTTTCTGTCAAAGGTAAAGTTGATCCACATCCACACGGAGCTGTTCTCGATTGAAAATGGGCTCCTGACTCCAACCATGAAAGCGAAAAGAAACGAACTGCGTCAGTGCTTCAGGGACCAGATCGACCAGCTCTACACCCAAATAAGCCCGTAACCAACAAAATGGCTACCAAAGATCTCTCAAACATCACCATAGGAAGCAACAAGAAGGGCTGTTTTTAAACACTGAACCAGGGAGAAGATGGTTGCTAAATGAACACGCTTTTTTCCAACAATCAAAGCCTTAAAACCAGTGAACAGGTGAACCGATGTAACTTTTCTGATGAAGATATTAAAGCTTTGCCTGGAATGTTCCACAGTATATGACATTAAACTCTGACTTATTTAATTAGATATATTTTATTGCTAAGAAATGTGTTTCGTTTCATACTGTGGAACATTAGACAAAGCTAAGATGTCTCCAGACAAACAAGCAGGTGGCAGACTCTCCACCAGAAAAGTTACATAGTGCAGCTTTAACTGGACAAAACTGGACACACATGACCTCAAATATGTAAATCTCAGACCATTTCATGTGTAAAGTGTATTTGGCTTTATTCAGGTAGTATTTCCAATCTAAAGTATGGGTGGTGTCACAATGCCAAACTTTCAAACTATGTCAGTTCTGAGGAAAAGTATTAATACTCTATTCCAATTTTAATACCATAAACATTATATAAAACATTCTTTCTAGAGACTATAGAATGCAGTTAAATACAAAGTAATGGTAGTTAAATGTTTATTGCGGTAAATTATATGTGGTCTCCCTCTCCCTCCGATAAAGATCAAGAGCCAATGAGGTTCATCTGGTCTTTTTACAAGAGTTTGTTTTCATACCTGACACTTTGTTCTGCTCCCTGCGGTCTTCCTCAGAGTCACGTGATGTTGCTGTGATGTGTTCAGTCAGTGGATTTAAGCGGGTTTTGGCATCTTACGGTCTTCCTACCGGTAGAGATAGGACGACAGCACCATCTTAAGTCTGACTCCTTCAGGACAGTATCCCAGGTGTGTGAGAGTAAAAAAGCCCCCTTGTCCCAGTTTATCGTCCCGTGAGCATGTTTCCATATTTTGATTTCCTCATCCAGCTAATCCATCCTAATCCAGCAATGATAATGGTCGTCCTCTGTCCTGATGATGTTTGCTCCATTCCATCTATAATGTAGTTCTCTCTTTTACAGTGGTGAGAAATGGCGATTTGAGTTGTTTCTGTTCTGCTTTTTGTTTTGTTGCTCGTGTGCACGCTTTTACTGTTTCCTTCCTCTCATTCTGTCCTATGTTCCTTTTTTCGTGTATTACCTCTCTGTTTCCTCGATATGTTTTATCGCAGGACATGCAGGGTATTTTGTTCATGACATGACATTTATGCTCCGGTTCTATGTATATTTTGGTATCTTTTGGTTAGTAATTAGTAGTAATTGTCTGAGTTGTCTGTATGGTTTCACTGGTGCTGTTAGAGAGCAGTTGGAACTGGCAGGTATGAAAACATACTCTTGGTCTGAAAAAAAGAACCTTTATAACGTAAAGAATCAAGACCATTTTACATCTATTCAGGAAAGGTCACATTGTCCTAATTGTCGTTTTTATTTCTCTGCATCCATACTGATCAAATGAGTATCTAGTTTTAATACTAGGCTTGTAAATATCATAGGCAGCATGGTGGCTGAGTGGCAGCTAGCACTCACCTCACAGCAAGAAGGTTCCTAGTTCAACTCCCGGGCCTTTCTGTGTGGAGTTCTCCCTATGTCTGGGTGGGTTTCTGGTTTCCTCCATTAACCCAAAAAGATGCACAATAGGTCAAATCCTCCAGCAAAGGTAGTCCTGATCAAGACTAGCTCAAGATCTGGAGATGGGCCCCACTGCTCCTGACAGGTGTAGCCCAGAGAATGCAGAAGATGAATTTCCTTAGGGACAATACAACGTATGTACCTTAACAAATACATAATTGAGATCAGATTTTCATACACAACATCACAGGTTGCAGACTGAGATTTTAAAACAGCTCGAGGTGCACTATCTAACTTTTTGGTTAGGGATCCATCACTTGTATCTATGCATATTTCATTGCTCTGTTTCTGAAAAATTCCACAGTATGACATTAAACAGCTCTGCTTCACATTTATTCAATTCAGATGGTTTTATAGCTAAAAAAAAAAAATACCTGTGAGTTGGGTCGCCTCTCCACAGATCTGACCTGTAACTTGGTCTGTTCTGGTCTCTGTGAATATAGATAGGTTTAATGCCATACTTTGAAACATTCCAGACAAAGAAATAAGATCTCCATGGAGAAAAGCATTTGATGGACCATCCAAAAGAAAAGTTACATAATGGACATTTCAAAATAAGGCTAAAACAGTAGCTGCTAGTTTCAAAGTGTAAGTTCATCTTTGTGAAGGGAATCTCGGTATCACTGATTTCCACCCAATGACATCACAAGCAACATTATTGCACGGTTAAAAGCTCAGAAAGATGATTCAGCACCTTTCCTTTTTAAAGTGAACAAATGAAGGAAACCATCAGTAAGGTTATTTAAATCCTAAAGGTGCTGTACTAGTTGATACTAGTTTAAATACAGAAGGCATTATGTCATTGTTGTACATGGTGTCAGTTTGTGAAGTCTTGGTTTGAATAAGCTTTAGTTTGTTAGTATAGTGGACTGAGCCATATTGAAGAAACAAAATACAATATTGTGTAGTATCTTTTAAACCTCTGCTAATTACAATTTTATTTTTCATGCCATAATTTCAGGATATGTTTCTCACTAGAACGTATGCACTCAAAAGGTTCAGGAAAGAATTTTTTGTTTACATCTTCACCAATGATTAGAAAGCTCAAAATGCCATTGAACTACAGGGATAAAACGTATTTATTTATAAGTGGTGATACAATGAGATTAAGTGAAACTATTTTAATGAACACATAACGAATATTCACACCAAAATGAGATTAAATTAAATGAGGTTTTATCATAGTGTAATAGACTTGTTTTTATGATTGTTCTAATTTTGTTTAAAAAAAAATAATTAAATGGTTTACTCAACATGTTTGATGGTCATTTCTAATGGTAGTTCCAATAATATCCAGTATTATTATTTTAAACTACAGTTATTGTTTTTAATAAATCATAAGAGGATATTTATTTTACACCAAATTAATGTATTCAAGGTACTCAAGTAAAGTACACACTTATTCACTCAGTAGACAGTAGAGTAGTCATATAACTTGAGTAACTTGCTAAAGAAGGCTACAATTAAAAAGTCCGTCAATATGTGTTAAGACTACATGTAGAAATATTTCTTACAGGTTACTCAAATATAGCCTTAATTTAACTGAGAACTCTACTGCTCATACTACCCGCATGGGTTTCAGAAGGATGCAGTTTTTGTGTAATTGCCAAGACAACTATCCTGTTAATTAACCATAAAAACTGCTAGTACAATTTCCTCAGTTACTGAAATATGATGAAATATGACTTACTAAGATATGAATAAAGCTCGCAATTGTGGTGTCACACCTCATAGAATTTTCAGTTAGAGATTTTAATATGTTAAATATATTTATTCCAAAGTTTTGTGACACTATTGAGCGATAGATGTATTTATCAGCAAGTGACGCAGCTGTTAACTGGGTTGTTTAACCGAGTTTTCTTTTACTTTTTAACGTTGTTTTGGCTAATAGATAGAGTTTTGCACGACTGCCTGCTGACTCAAGGCGGATTTCCACGGAAACGGACGGTTGTTTGACTTTCTTCCTGAAATGCGAAAATAAAAAATAAGCAATAGAAATAAGAAAAACATATATGTTTCAGTTTTGAATAAAATACAAATGTATAGTAATAATTATATTTAAAAAATAAATTAAATATGAATTTAAAGAGAAAAAAGAGGGGAAAAAACACTATAGACGCTATAATCCGTCTCTATGGCAACGTTACGTCGGTCTTACGTAGTGTCGGGGACAGTCACATGACCTCCCTGCTCTTCAGCCCTGAGCCTGAAACGAACCCGCTCCCCTGCGCTTTCTCCGCTCTTTTTCGCCTTTCACCATCGACCTGTGCAGCCTTACCACTGCCGACATGCACCCACAATCCCGGGAGACATGAACACAGCCCCCCGGAGCCCCACGGACCACCTAACCCCAGCATAAACCCGGCACAAACCCGGGGACAAGACTGAAAACACTGGATTTCGCTGAGGTAAGGTTCGGTCATGTCCGCGTTCACGTTTAGCTCGGGATGACTGGACTAGCATCTGAACTAGCAAAGATTTATGACACAAACGAAGTCAAAACACAGCCAAAACCTATCATTTAAACTCCGAATATGGTCTATTTTTAACACTTGCTTCTATGGCTTTAATTCTTAGATCTTTAATTCTTTCTTGCAGTTTAGGAGAATTGCTAGTCATAGTTTCGAATCTGGTAGTGTTTTGAGTGCATTGTGTTGCTATACTTTACATTTAGTGTCAGCAAATATATTAAAACTGAATAAAATCAAAATAGTACATTCAAAGCGTCATGCACGGGCTAGTTCTGAGGTATGGGAACATGTGTACACTCAGTAAACAGACAGCATACCAATAAAGTGTTCCAAGTGTAAAGTGTCCAAAGTAAACAAGGTAAAATGTAGCTAGTTAGACAGACTTATGCTTTGGATTACATTAAAAAGCCCCAATTGCTTGTTAGTTTTATCTGAACAGTTTCATTCTTGAACTACAAAGCTCCTGTTTTAACCCACTTTACTATTCTCAGCTCCTCTACAAATACCTAGTGTATACTTAGTTTTAAGCCACTCCATTAGTCTGTTTTCCTAGTTGGATCACCTTACATCTACTTTTACTTTTATTTCACTATTAAATAACATTCTGTGTTAAAGATTACACAACAATACAAGATAAGGTTATCAGTGGTCCAAAAGGCTTGTCACTTTGCATTAGGAAACTGGTTTAAAAATTGTGCTAGCCTTGGAGATGAGTGCGTTGTACCAATTCTAGATTGTGGGATTTAGTTTGGATTTATGGTGATAAGTCTCTTGTCAGACCCGTCTTGTCTTCTAAGCAAATGTAATGCAAATACTACAACTGCACCTATTATGTTAAACAAACTGCATATATAGTGACGTTTTATTCTTCAATTTTAATGTTAAATAATTCACATATTTGCAGAAATAGAATTTTATTTAATATATTTATTATATGTATGTATTAAATTTTTTAATCAGCTCTATTTGCCAATGTTATTATATAAAGGCTATTTATATTGTCAATAACAATAATAACTAATAACAATAATAATAATAATAATACATTTATTCACATTAGTTTGGAATGACTTTTTTCTCAAAGTAATAACATTCACAATACTATCAACATAAATGTGATATTACCATATGGTGACCAGACATCCCTATTTACCTAGGATAGTCCCAGTTTTGAGCCCTGTGTCCTCTGTCCCAGCAGATTTATACAGAACCAGTGATTTGTCCCAGTTTTATTCGAGAAATGTCCCAGGTGTCGCTATTTTTGACCTTTTTGATCTAAACCAGGATTAAACTAAGACTAAACCAGGACTACATCAGGACTAAAACAGGACTATCACAATTTTCACTAATCAGATCCCTGCCAACAGTAAAGTATTATTTGTATAGCCAAAATATAGAAAACCATGCTTCCAAATGATAATAAAGCAAAAAAAGGCAGGGTCAGAAGTCAATCAGATTATGACACAAGAATCCACAATGTTGTATGCGTAATTCATAAATTTTATTTATGAATTTATTTTATTTTTTATTTATGAATTTTGAAAATTTGGTCACCCTGTATTACCAGGCTCTATAACATATTAAAAATGGATTCAAAAAAACTTTGCCTTAAAAGGATTGTAAAACTTTTGTTAGTGTACCATAATATTTTTAGTTTCACTAGTTTGAAGCCTGAGATCAACTTTGAGATCTTATTCAGGATCAAACTGTTTTGAACAATTACAGAACCAAAATTGCCAATTTGCGATTTTTCTGAAAAGTTTTGCAATTGGGACTAGATTTGCAGTTCATATATTTTACGAAGAGTGCCAAAAGTTCACATTTCAAACACATCTAGAAGAATTCACACACAAAAGACAAGAATCACATTTTTTAAATGCAGAATAAGAGGACATTTTGTTGTTTGTGAAAGAAATGATCACTCTTAAAAATTCCGGCCTTTTTTTTTGTTGCTAATTGTGTCTATTCAGATTTAATTTTGGTTCAACTTGCAGACTTTTTAAACAGGCCGCACCAGGCTAAGTGCGCGTTTGCTCGTATAACTGACCATATAAGCAGTTTCCACTTTCTGAGGTGAGGATGAAGTTGCTGACTCGTGCTAATGCTTTGACACTGTGGTTTGAACTGTCACTGTCACATGTTACCAAAGGTTTATTGTTCTATTCTTATTCTCCTTCATTTTTAAACCACATTCGTGGGATAGTTCAAGTCGTACTAAGAAGGACTACAAGATTAATCACTGTCTTTAATTAGCAAATAGAAAGTGGGACTGCAGTTATGAAGGCAATATATTTTACTACCTGTGTGTCAGATGCCCTTCCAGAGTCTCCATGGGGTCTTATTCTCTGTAAAAGCTGCTGACCCTGTAGATTAGACCTCTATAAATATGTTCTGAAATATTCCTTTGTGTCAGATGCCCTCTGTGGGGTCTTATTCTCTGTAAAAGTTGCCGACCCTGTAGTTTAGACCTCTACAAATATGTTCTGAAATGCATGGGATCCTTGTATTGTCTTAAGGCTGCTACACACCACAAGAATTTTCAGTCTTAAATGATTTTTCAACACGCGACAAAAAGTGCACACCACAGACACGAGGAGAACCTTATGAGTTTTAAAATCTCCGATCGCAAAGACTGCAGCGGTATATGTCTGCGAACCACAGGATATAAAGTTGTGAGCGCGATGGTGTTAGCTGTTTCCTGTCTGCAGGAAAACCACCCGCTCTGAAACTCTGTCCAAAAGATCAGAGGTCTGCACTTTGAGTTTAAATACAAGTCAAAACTGTGTTATTATTATTTGTGAAATGTGGTGCAATACTTCAGATACAGGATTTAGAGTCACTATCATTAATCTGCAGCATCACTTTGATCTGTGCACTATGTGGATGGAAACAGACAAACATGAGGCCCTACTTTCGCCTTTTTACTTTCAAAAAACAACTCAGACTGGATTAATTGTGCAGTTTTGTGGACTGGATGTCATTATTTGCAGAGGACAATTTCTATGGATAATGAGGATGAGATGCTGTTACGAGTGGTGAGGAATAAAGTCTTTATTTTTGCTATTTCCTGAGTTTGTATTTTGCGTCTCTGTGCCCGTCACTCCTCTGCTCCCGACGCTCTGTTTTTTGGCTGTTACTGTAGCATCGTTGATGTTCGGTGATTGTGATCTGACACTGACACCACACACGAGGAGCACAGAGGCTTCAAAATCGCACACTAACACAAAAAGTCGGGTCACGCCTCCATAAACTCGGGGAGAAAAAATTGCAGCCAAAATTGGGTTCTCCTGTAGTGTGTGGGGGCCTATACCCTTTCAGATTTCAGTTTTGTTTTCAAATATGAATGCTTCTGGGTGTGTTTGAGCTCAATGAACTGAATCTTGCCGTTTGATAATGTTTTACCCACTACACTCAGAACTGGAAAAACAAATGATAGAAATGGAATAGAAACCTTTTTATATGAACATTTTCTCTACCTGCATATCGATTTTTACATTTAAAGATGCACAATGTAACTTTTTGGTTGGGGGTCCGTCACCTGCTTGTTTCTATGGAGATGTCATTGCTCTGCCTGGAATGTTCCACAGTGTGACATTAAACAGCTCTACTTTACATTTATTAAACTGCAGGTGGGTTTATAGCTCAAAAATATCTAGAAAAAGAGACGTTCTGACTGAGCGGTGTCGCCTCTGCACAGATCTGACCTGTAACTTGGTCTGGTTTGGTCTCCATGAAGGTTGAATATCATACTGTGAAACATTCCAAGAATCATTTCACCCCCCACCAGAAAACTTACATAAATGCACCTTGAACAGACAAACTAAAACAAAAGTCTGTTTTATCATGTTTAGCTACAAAATAATCATTCCTTTGTGATACATGATGTTATGTGACTCAAGGCCAAGACATTTTTCTCATCTTTTCCTTTTTTTTTTCCCCGAACATTCAATGGCGTTATTGTCAAACATACAGTATGGAACGCATGTTTTTCGACACAATGACCCAATCAGATGCTGTATTATTTTCTCTACAGTGGACACAAAAAATGTAGTTCAGAACTGTACAGATGATTCTCTTTCTGTATAAGATAGATCCCTGTAAAAATGTCTTAAAAGTTCATTAAATGTTTGGTTTTAATGATGAATAACAAACCAAATGACAAAATGCATTGAAATCACATGTCTAGAAGGATTTAATATTAGAACAAGTCATGAATAGCTCACATTTAACTTTGCATGCAAAACTTAAATATAATACAGAAGTCGACAGTAATACATAGATATTATTCATCCTCATATCTTGGTCATATTTTCTGTTTTTGGATCAGTATTTTTATTTTTTTACAGCCCTACCTACTTTTACCTTTTATCTTTTTAATAGTCCCCGGCTTCTCTTGGCATGTTAAAAGTTCTTCGCCTGATTTTTAATGTCCTAAAAACGTGAAAAACAGAGCATACTAAAAAGAAAAGTTCCACAGTGCACCTTTTAATGAACCTGTGTTTTCTCTTGGCCTTCCCTGCTGCTGATGATGTTTGTTTCCGTGGTGACCTGATGTTGTCTGTTGCCGTAGTGACCATGTCCATGTCTCTGTCTCAGGCCTGATCCCACGAAGACTCCGGCTCCAAGATGATTGCCTCCAGCGACGTCGACCGCAACGATGGTGAGTGAAAGGAGATGGTCCATCTGAAATACAAAAGCTGTTGTGGTCGATAACCGATATTTTCCAGTATCGATATTGAAGTTTGCGTCCAAAGTTCAGATTAAAGAGGGGTATTATGCAAAATGTTGAACTTTCTACAATGCCATAATGCTGTTCCTTCACCAAAATCTTCAACCTTGCATGTTTGAGTCATCTAGCGATCTCTCCTGGGCCCTTTTCAAACTCCTCTTACGCTTAGCTTTAAGATTCTGTGCAAGGCTCCTCCCACAAGCCTCCGCCTTCCGATGATCCTCCATAAATGTGCAAAAACGTGATACAAAACTACACAGCAACATGACAAACCCGATGTGATGTGCAGCAATTTCATTAGAGCAACGAACGCCGATTGTTTTGTGATAGCGCTCTGAAGGGGGAGTGACTTAGCGCGGGGAGCAAAGGGAGGGGGAACTGTTAATAAACGAAGATGAAACCTGTAAAACATGTTAATGCGTTGTTTTCATATAGCATTTTCAAAAATATAAAATGTAACATGGTGATCTAAATACGGTGTGTGTTAGCAGTTAAAACAAAGAATAGAATATCTCGCTTTTGACTTTTTTCATCATTATTGTGCGAACATATTGCTACTTCTTGAGCGTCTGTCCTCTTATTTCAATTGTCACTCACGCTGTTCAAAAAGACAAGTATGATGAACTGAGAATGAACTTGGAATCACACATAGAGAAAAAGCGCTCAAATTCAGGAAATGGATCCATATCACACAGATACTTCTCGGTATGGGATTACACTGCAATTATTTGTTCCTTTTTATTTTCTTATCATGTCACTGCTGCTTTTTAGACAGATTAGAAGGCCAAATAAATGACATTAATTTCAAGGGGCCATATTACGCTGTTTTCCTGATCTATGTTCTAATGTAGTTTCTCATCACAAACATTTGAGGTTTTGAGATGTAGACAGACTGATAATGAAGTCAAATATGCACGAATGAAACAAAACACAACTCTAGGTATATTTTTGAGGAGGTAACAACATTATAACACAAGAGTCAGTTTTGTGTGATATAGGACCTTCTAAAATGAGTTCATAAGAGCGCACTGTGATGATGCATCTTCAGACACTTGAGGATTATAATGTAATCCACAGTAACAGAGACAGTGACTCATTTTTAAAGCAGCTTTCACCTCTGATGGACCAGAGTGGGGCTGCAAGACTAATGACAGACTTTACTTTTGATCATATGAATCCACTTATGATAATAATATGAAATGTGCAATATTATAAATAAACTGTTAACAAAAATACACTGCAACACATGGATGGATTTTAAATGTAGAACAAACTCATCCCCCACATTCTTTTACTACAACCTGTGTAGAGTCCAGTGTAGTCAGTGCAGTCAATTTTCAGGAACTAAATCGGACTATTTACATCTCAGAAATTATGTAAAATTCTCGTCTTGTCTTGTCTCGTGGACCCATTGGCCATTGGCGTCTGCTGGAGATGTACGCTCAATATATCTGATACTCCAAAAAGGCCAAATATCGCTCCAATATATCATCTGTCTTTATCATTGACTGTTTGACTACTAAAATAATGCTCTTCGACTGCTGGTTGGGCCATACAAAATATGGGCATCTGCTCGAGTTGATCTGCTCAAAAGGACAAATGTTGTTCCAATATAACGTCTGTTTTAGCGTTGAATATTTAACTGCTATGATAATCATTTTCGGCTGCTGTTTGGGTTAGACTAAATATTGGCATCTGCTGGAGATGTATGCTCAATATCTAATATCCTCAAAAGGGGCAAGTATTGTTCTAATTAATGGAGGGCATATATAATTTTTTGTAATCTAGATGAATCTAACTGAAAATTTAAAATTAATCTAGATTAACGCTGATGGGTCAGCATCTAGTGGCAATCCATTGAGTAAGAAGTTTAGTTAGCTTGTCTGATAGAGCTGCGCTGACGGGCTCGCCTCAGTTGCACTCAAGCGTAGTAGTTTGAGCGACTCTTCTCCCCGGCGTTTCAGTGCTTGACCCGGCATCAGCGTTCGTTAAGGGATGCTTTGTGTTTAGGTTGTACTTGAGACTGGTAGAACTCCAACAGTAAACTAACTCTGCATTGTATAAAGTGCAATGTCGATGTCTCCATTGGGAGGCTTTTTAAAAATGAATTTTCCCTGAAGCAAACCCGGGGCTTCGTAGCTGCATCCATGTTGGTGTGTGGCGTTCATTGTGGTATTTCACAGTAACTACAGGTTCGAAAACTCGTTGCCCCCAACAGCGCAATTTGGCGAGGTAAACATCCGAGCTAAAGGAGAAAGTCATCATAGTTCACTTAATATAAACCCAGCTCCCTGCCCAACTTTGAGAATAGATTAACGGTGATATTTTTAATGTCGCCCGATAAGAGTCCCACATTATTGCAGCACGTTAACGCCGATAACGGCCCACCACTAGTTCTAATATATTGTCTGTCTTAAGAATTGACTATTTGCTAATCATTTTCGGCTGCTGTTTGGGTTAAACTAAATATTGCTGTCTGCTGGAGATGTATGTTCGATATCTGATACGCTAAGAAGGGCCGATATCGGTCCAATATATCATCTGTCTCTGTCACTGACTATTAGACTGCTAAAATAATCCTTAGCTGCTTAGTCCTGTGTCATTGTGGTGACATTTCAGGAGCTGGACTTGAGTAAATCTCCAGACTTGTTGTCAAATCTAGAGTCCTTTAGTCAAACTGACGGAGGGTTTTGAACATGGCGTCCCCGTCTCACTTCTGCGTTTTCACAAAGACGTCGCACATTCTTCTGGATCACTCCTTTAAACTGTTTGAGTTACAGAGACATTTGTGAGTCCAGTGTGAGGAGAGGAGGGGTCTGGGTTTACCACGAGGCAGGTGCTTGCTGTAGAATAAAGGGTAGACCTCAAGATGATTACACCATCGACTTATGGTTCAATACGTGACAAATGGAACAATTATTTTGGGTGGTCTATATTTATTGTGGGTGCTTTTCCTTTATGCTAGTGGAAAACTTTCTTTATTTTTCTCTGCTATAAGATTTAAGCTGTTAGAAGCTTCAGTAAATAACTTCAGTGACTCCTTTATTTGTGGTTATAGTTTATGTTATAATGTTTGTTTCATTCACACTTGAGTAGTTTGAGGAATCCTACATCCCCAAAGCTCAAAATGCTCTGTTCCACCTTGTGATGTCATGCACTAGTTTTGTGTTGTTGTTTTTTTTCTTTCAGCTACCTTTTTTTTGTTTTGCTAGGTAACAGTTATGGAATTCCCTTATGTGATGTCACGAATTCCAACCAGGAAATACAATTTTAAACGCTAAAAAGACTGAGCAAATTGAGAAAACGAGTTTGAACGTTTTTACAGAACTCTTAAATGTACTGATCTTAAGTGTCTTTTAGGAAAATTCATTTAGAAACTCATCTTCCACAATGACAAGTGGAAACTGCAGACTCTCCACCTGCCTCCCACGCCATGATGCCCAAATAGTCTTTCACCTACTTGTCTCCATGGAGATGTGTCTAGAAGGTTCCACAGGAGACCATTAATTTATGAATCTCCATGGAGACTTGTAAGCCAAATTACAGGTTAGACTTGTAGAGAGATCCCACTCACAGAAAGAATTCATGTTTTTAAGATCATTTTCAGCACATTACATAAAATACACTAGTAAATAGTTCAAACAGATGATGGCAATGATAAATATACAGACACATGCAAATATAAAAGAAAGTTCTGTCATTTAATGTTCTGTAATGTTTAATCACATTCTATTGTCTTAAAGTGCTTTTATTATCATTGCAGTTTCAGATTCACTATTGAGTATCAAATCAGTTCCTTTATATTGAAATCTAATTTGAAATGTCTGTATCCTTAAAGCTTACAAGAGTCTGTGTTGCATAATAAGGACCTTTTAAAAGACAAGGTCTGGCTACTCCACCCTCCAGTTAGTTAAACAAACATACGACAGACATTTGCTGAAGCAGATGGACTCTCCCATTATTGTGCTCCACAGACTTAAACCGTCTCCATTTCTCCATATTTTCAAACCGAAATTGCAATTTGAAAGGGCGCAGTGGGCAAATCTCAAAGGATTAAGTTACCATGGTTACCAAGTGAGTGGCATAATTTTCTTCCATAATCATCGCCTGTCTTATTCTGCATAAAAACTGCTAACACTGTAGTTTACATCTGTATAAACATGTTTGGAAATTTGATTCTTATATTAGCTTGTTCGTTCAGATTTCAATTTTTTGCCAATTCTTGTGGATGTGTTTAGAATGTGAACTTTGAACACAATTATAGTATGAAAGGGACACTCTGGAATTTTGGACAGATTTCCTAGTTGGAGTGTTGTAGATGTATGGAAACACTTTTTAAAAATAATCCAGTCACTAGCGCATGTCAAATTGTCATAGTTAGCCTGCCACTAAAAACCCACTCCTCAGAGCACCCGAGGTAAAACAGTTATAACTCCAGGCTGTCGATCTGAATGTCTGTGTTGATAGAATGATATTAGAAGTAAAATCAACCTTGCATTTGAAAGATTTATGTCTGAGCAGCAGCAGCGAGTTGTCCATCCTGACAGAAAGCTTGGCGGACTGATATCTGAGAAAATAGTCAATTCATGAGATGCAAGGTGAGTTTTTCTTCTAAAATGATTCCATCGACACAGACATTTACATTGATAGTCTGGCATTGTAATAGATTTGCTTCGGGTGCTTTTTAGAGTAGGAAAGAGTTTTAGTGTCAGGCTAACGAAGATCATTAACATGCACTAGCTTAGCCCCAGCGACCTCTGCAAATACAAGAGCTGGATGGAATATTTTCAAAAGCGTCTCCACACGTCTCCAATACTCTGGCTCATTAGGAAATGAGGTCCTATGTCCAAAATCCCAGAGTTTTCCTTTTAAAGGGCCCATATCTGTTATTTCCTCATCACAGACATACCTGAAGTTTCATGTTTAACATGCAAACCCTGCATATTAAGCCAGGCGTACACTGTGTCATTCTTGGCCCTTTTTGAGACGATTTTTCACTTGTGCGACTTCGTGTACCATAGTTAGCCTGCCACTAAAAACCCACTCCTCAGAGCACCCGAGGTAAAACAGTTATAACTCCAGGCTGTCGATCTGAATGTCTGTGTTGATAGAATGATATTAGAAGTAAAATCAACCTTGCATTTGAAAGATTTATGTCTGAGCAGCAGCAGCGAGTTGTCCATCCTGACAGAAAGCTTGGCGGACTGATATCTGAGAAAATAGTCAATTCATGAGATGCAAGGTGAGTTTTTCTTCTAAAATGATTCCATCGACACAGACATTTACATTGATAGTCTGGCATTGTAATAGATTTGCTTCGGGTGCTTTTTAGAGTAGGAAAGAGTTTTAGTGTCAGGCTAACGAAGATCATTAACATGCACTAGCTTAGCCCCAGCGACCTCTGCAAATACAAGAGCTGGATGGAATATTTTCAAAAGCGTCTCCACACGTCTCCAATACTCTGGCTCATTAGGAAATGAGGTCCTATGTCCAAAATCCCAGAGTTTTCCTTTTAAAGGGCCCATATCTGTTATTTCCTCATCACAGACATACCTGAAGTTTCATGTTTAACATGCAAACCCTGCATATTAAGCCAGGCGTACACTGTGTCATTCTTGGCCCTTTTTGAGACGATTTTTCACTTGTGCGACTTCGTGTAGTAAATATGGGGTAACGAGAATCGATTAATACCTCATGACCACCTCCCGAATGGCAATCGTAGGTCGCAAGAATATCAAACCGGTTTAAAATCCAGTCTACTCTCCTGAGGGTTTTGCACTTTTGAAGTAGTTTGTATAGTGTGAGAATATTAATGCATTTTGAGCTTATAATGCAGTAATAATGCAGGATTCCTCAGAAATGTGTGAAAGAAAACAAAACGGGCCCATTAACCCTCTCTCTGGTGTGTCTCGTATTTTTCGGGCTATAAAGTGCACCAGATTACAAGGCGCAGTATCAAATATGTCAGTTGCTGTCAATGTCCACACATAAGCGAAAAAAAACGTGTGTCTGATAAATCGAACTTTATTCAGGTAATTTACAATAACTCTCAGTTGCTAACACAAAAATACAAGTTTAAGTTGGTGATTTGGGCATCAAACATGCCCGGATCCCTCTCAACATTGTTCAGTTTTAACACAAAAATACAAAAGCTGAAATCTGCATGGTGCATGTTTCTTAACAGGTGCATTTTGGGTCCTTGTACAGCACACGGTATGTTGTTACGTTATTAGCCGTAATGTGGACAACATAAAATCGGTTGGAGGTTAGTAAACACAACCAAAGGTCATACATAAGGCCACTGGATTATAAGGCCACTGTTGATTTTTGAAAAAATGTAATGAATTTAGATGCGCCTTATAGTCCGAAAAATACGGTATTCAGACTGTGTAGTAACTGTCCATATGTATATTTCCTTGTGTGTGGTTTCAGATCATAATCCTTCAGAGATGGACGCTCTGTGCCCCAGCCCCCCTGGCCCCTCTCGCCCCCAGAGGAACTATGAGCGCATGGGGGAGCGCACTGGCACCACGTGAGTCTAAACTGTGTGACATAAACAATTACAGGAGTTTTTATTGCTCAGATGTCTTAAATAGGATCTAGAAATATCGTGATACTAAATTTGGTGGGCTGCTGTATCAATATATAGGCATAGATATCAGTATTTTGGTATCTTTTAGCTATTTTTTGTGACCTCATTACAATTGTGTTGCTTATTTAAGTGGAAGTAGCTTGTTTATCCGATACACTTGACATATTCACTGTTTCGATGAAGAAAATAGTTAAATAATTAATAGTTCATATTAAAAGTGCATTATGTAACTTCTGGTGAAGGGTCTGTCAATAAAATAATAACTCTTCACTTTTGTTGTTTCCGCACATTTCTGTTGGTCTTTTTGTCAATATTGTCCACCCTTATTGTCAACATTTCCATCCTCCATTTTCGCAAGTTGTTTTAAAGTTGCACTGTGCAGCTTTAGTCATGCAGGGTCCGCAACCAGTTTCTTTGCCTCTTAAGCTCCACAGTATGACGCTGAATATATCTATTTCCATGGTAACAGGTCTCTGACACCACCAGACCTGTTACCATGGTCAGATCTGTGGAGACGCGACCACGCCCAGTCAGAATGCCTCTTCATCTAGGTATTTTTGAGCCATAAAACCACCTGTAATTGAATAAATGTAAGAAAGGTCTGTTTAATGTCATACTGTGGAACATTTCAGACAGAGCAATAACATATCCAACCAAAAAGTTATACAATGCACTTTTAAATCTTACATTTAATACATTACATTGATTTAATTGCTTATAAGTTCAATAAAACCATGCATTTGTACTGTAACCAGGTACGTTTAATAATGTCACACTATGGATCATTCAAGGCAAAGCAACATCACAGTGCACCTTGAGTGAAAATGCTCAAATAATTGTTCATCTGAATGCGTTTTTTGTGTTTAGTTTCTTCCAGACTCTGATCCATTTGCTGAAGGGGAACATAGGCACTGGTCTGCTGGGTTTGCCTCTGGCTGTGAAGAACGCCGGACTCGTGGTGAGCAAAGCATGTGTTTTATTTAATTAGATTTTCTAATTTCGCCGCAAACATCACATGACCAGAGCTGATGGAGCCTTTTGTGTCCGTGCTGGAGAGAAAACAAGTCAAATACGATTATGGTGTAGCTTCACAGTAAGTAACAACCCTAGTTAACCCAAGTTTCAGTTTTCATTCAAAGAAGAGAAAAATCAAAACTCTAAACTATATTTATCTGTATCTATGTCAGTATTTTAAATGGCATTGATACTTTGCATTGACACTGCGGTGGGGGTGTTCTACGTTCAAATTCAATAAATTTTACTGAGCAAAACTCCTTTAATGTACTCACAAACTATTATCTGACAAATACAAATGTAAGAAAACATTTCTTTTAATGAATTAATGTTTAAAGTATTACAAAAATTCTTACTTTTAAACTTTTTGACTGAACTCTCAAGGTATGATTCAGAAGTTGCCAATACGATACATACTTTGATACATAAGCCACAAAATGATACATCTGAATACAGTGAACTTTCGATTCGATACATTATATTTCAAATCGATTTAATACTGTTCACTAAAAATAATGGCGAAATTCTGGCTTTGATACTAAAAGTTTTCATTGCGTAAACAAGTTTGCTTTCTCTAAACATGCAACAAAACTATAGCGCCGTAAAAAAATAAATGAGAAAAATATGCCTTGGCAATATATCGATACAGCAACCCCAGATATCGTTACTGTATCATCACATTAAATGATGCGATATATCGATATTTCAATATTTTTGCACACCCCTAGTTATCAGTGTAACTCTACTTTCTGTAATTTTCAACATTTTTTTTTAACTTTTCATTGCAAATTGCTCCTTAATTTCTGTAAAACTATAATTAAGTCAAAATTAGTGAATCTTCATAATCATATCCACTTGAAACTGTCTAAACTGTTGTGTTTTTGCAGCTCGGTCCGATCAGCCTGCTCGTGATGGGGGTCATAGCTGTTCACTGTATGAGGTTGCTGGTCAAATGCTCTCACCACCTCAGTGAAAAGTGAGTACAGTCTCCACCCTCGACATTATGGGCTGTGTGTGTGTGTGTGTGGTCCCACAGAGGCCCGGAGAGTGGTCAATGAGGAAAAGCTGCTCGGTTCATATATTTGAGCTAAATTTCGTCTTGCCCCAGTACAGATATATTACATAAGCACCTCTTGAACTCAAAATAAGTCCTATCCGCTATTTAATTACTATATTGTTGTGTTTTTAGACTTAGACAAACTTTATTGATCCACAAGGGAAATTATCTGGACACAGTAGTTCACAATATATTATAATAACAGAGGAAAAAATATAAATGGTGATAATAAAT
>JACN01131253.1:0-10498 GCA_000787155.1 Scartelaos histophorus | reverse complement strand
AAAAAAAAGAAGGATAATACCACCTGTACTCCAAACTCCGTGGTCGATCGTGTTTTTTTAGTTTTTTTTTCCTTGCGTCCTCCATTTGCAATTGGAGTGGCCCAAGGTTATTCCCCTTCACCTAAATGTGCACTTGAACTGTATGGACTGACCACTTCATTAATGCCATAAAACCATTAGGCAGCGCGAGTGGAGCCGCGTTCACTTCATCCTCGTATTTTTGTGTTTTAATATCGTCTTTTTTTCGCAGCCCACTTACTCCTCTCCAACGTAAAAATATTAAATAAATACAATCTGATAAGGACAGCTGCTTCTACAAATGTAATTCCACAATTCACGGACCTTAATGACCACTTCTATTTTAAAATGGCCCCAGGAGGATAAAGCCTAATAAGTAACAGCCCAGCACAACCTGAGGGACAGTAAAATGACCCAGAAATGCACATAATTAATGCGCCTATTCAGAGTCTGTAATTAACGAGACTACAGCCGTTATGTGCAGCGCGTTGTTTATGGGAAATGTGGCTAATTTCTAATAACATAAATTAAACAAATTAGAATGCGCTGGAAAAATGGCAGGACTGACTAATGCGTGACTCTTGGTCCATTTTATCATTTCAAGGGGCCGATATTTTACACTATTCTCCGTGTTATGGGGTCGTTGTCTCGTCGCAAACACTGCCGGAGTTGTTTTCTTTAACTCTTAAGGGTGGAAGGAAAAAATCGATTCGGTGATTTATCGTGATACTTGGAGACGTGATTGCGCAATTCTCTAATCGATTCAAAATGCATCCAAATTTTTACTTTTTTATTATATAATATTTTTTTTTATTGCTCTGATTTATACATTTTTATAAGTTATATTTGGTACAATTGTGTTACTGTGAAGGTGCAGTTGACTGTATTAATAGAGGTAATTATTAGAGTCTTGTGATGTATCGTTTTAGCATTGTGATGTCGTTTTAGCATTGTGATATGTAATTTTAGCATCGTGATATATCGTTTTAGCATCGCAATGTCATTTTAGCATCGCAATATGACGTTTTTGCATTGCGATGTCGTTTTAGCATCATGATATATTGTTTTAGCATCATGATATATCAGTTTAGCATCGTGATATGTCGTTTTAGTATTGTGATATATTGGTTTATATCACGATATCTCGTTTAGGTATCGTGACATGACGGTTTAGTATTGTGATATATCATTTTTAGCATCGTGATATATCATTAGCATCGTGATATATCATTTTTAGCATCGTGATATATCATTTAGCATCGTATATATCAGTTTAGCATCGTGATATATCAGTTTAGCATCGTGATATATCAGTTTAGCATCGTGATATATCAGTTTAGCATCGTGATATATCAGTTTAGCATCGTGATATATCGTTTTAGCATCGTGATATATCAGTTTAGCATCGTGATATGTCGTTTTAGTATCATGATATATCGAATCATGACATGCAGATCATGATATGTGTTGTATCGTCAGACTTATGGCGATGCAAACCCATATTTAACACCTCCTGCATATTTGGGTTAAGATTTTCTATCAAACTGAAAACACTATGACACTTTGTGATGTCACGTGGTGATACAGGAAGTGCTCCACTGTGTTTTCAAACCCCACACGCCTTCACCAGAATAATTTGGACAGTTTCAGCCCTGGAGTTGCCGATCTCGACTGAACTAAAGGTAAAATTGTGGCTGTTAACTTGGAAACTATCACCTCATGACATCACAAGGTGGAACAAAGCGTTTTGAGGTTTGGATTATTCAAACATGCGAATGAAACGAAACACAACTCCAGGTGTTTTTGAGCAGAAAACTTTAAGTGTTCTTCTTTTTAACATAGTCGTCAATGGTCTTTATATTTAAGACAGTTGTGTAATAAGTTGCTGTATAAATGAAGTAAATGGATTTAGGCTATTGTTAACTGGAGGCACTGCTCTGTCTGACGCTCTACTGCTCAAGTTTGACTTTAATCCGACCTTTTATTTTAACGCAATCTGACCAGAAAGCGCTTTAGTCGAAATTAAAACGGATGAGGAGCTGTAGGAAGTGGCCGATGCGAACGAAAATGGATGGAAAAAACTGATTTGCACTGTTAAAATAAATTCTCACACATAAAACTACAGTTTCCAGTGAATGTTGAAGTCCATTTTGCGTTTTCTCGTGAGTTTTCAATCTTATGTGTGCAGTGCGTCGCCACGGTAGCCGCTGAACTCTCCTCCAATAGCGATCCATGTAGTTTAGCATTTAAAACTGTGCATTAAACTTAACTTATACCTCCTGAAAGTGTAAAAAAAAACAATGAAACACCCAAACAAAGCGGTAATATCTGATGTAAGCTTTACTTTCAAATCCTGTTACATTTAGATCTGGCAAGTTGAACATAAAATAATGCCAAAACGAGGAAAACAAATACAAAACCCAAAAAGTACAAATGTTCTATTTACCAGTTATCGTCACAACCCTGTACAGCCTCAACAATGGAGTAATATAAAAAAAAGCTTTGTACAGCACATACCAATCTTTACTGAGTGCCAAAACTGAAGATTTGAGCCTTTGCTAATCGGAAAGGACAGCCCAACTTAAAGCTGATTGTAGACAGTGCCCAATGATGCCAACGAAGTAAGTGCTAAGAAAAGGGGAAGTATGTGTCATGCATACAAGGTAGTCTAGAGCAAAAAGGTCTTAGATTACGCAAAACTGTTAAAATGTCATGTTAAAATGTCGTTACCGCCTCAAAAACAGACCTGGAGTTGGACTTTTTATCACGAATCTGTTTAAATCTACAGTTCCACCTTGCGACGTCATGAAGATTCGTCATTTTCAAGCGAATTTTTGCGTTTTGTTCCGAAGAAATTGGCGCGAAATAATCCAAACGTGGACTTCCTGTTTCCCCGTATGACATCACGAGGTGGAACGGCTTCCGCGTCTCAGTCTAAATACGTCGGATTTCAGAGTTTAACGTGCGAGAATGAAACGAAACGCGACTCCAGGTCTGTTTTTTTGGGGATCAGAAAACATCACATAACGTAACACAGATCAGAAAATAACCAGCGTAACATGAACCCTTTAAAGTGCATACGTCAGGTTTTCACGTTTTTCGAATTTTCACTTGGTTTGGTGGGATAAAACGGCGAAGTTTTACAGTGAAATGACAAAAAAAGTTAACAAAAGCACAGAAATACAGGAAGTAACGGATTTTTTTGTCATCAACACTGAAATTCTACTAAAAATTCAGACAATTTACAAACAAACGGACATTTTGACAGATTAAATACCGATTTAACAAAATAAGTGTCGAAATCTAAAAAACTATTGCGATTTAGTCAAGTTTTGGCCCTTATTCGCATTAAAATGACTAAAATAACTGGAATTAAATCTGCGCAGGGCCGTCCACAGAAATTTGGGGGCCCCGGGGCATCAAACGTCACATGGGCTTCCCTCTAATATAAATTAACAGGGAATTTTTCAATTTTGGGCCCCTAAAATCCTTCCGCTCATGTGATTTCAGCTTTTCTCGCCCACCAGGAAGTAAAATAAACCCCAGATTATCAAAAAAAAATAGGAAAAACTAGTGTAACCTGCCATATGCACTTTAAAAAAAACAATAAAACGACATAAAATACAAGTGCTTCATGGAGTTCTGGTTCTTAAAAGCAGTTTGCCTTTTAAAAATTGCATTCGTGATTCTTCGTCAAAGGCAAAAAAGTTCAAAAAGGTGTCGCAGCCAAGGACACATTCGATTCGTGTGTGGTTTTTTTACGCGTTTATTTAACATTTTTGGACCCTGACAATTCGTTTGACTCATTCTCAGAAGTCTCCGGTGGTTTTTCTTTCCACCGAGTGGCACTAGAGCATAAAAGATAAAGAGACGGAGAGAGAGAAGCGGCGGAGTTTTGTGTGTGGAGGATGAGACGCTCGTTCTGCAGAGCCTCGTGCGTCTGTGGGGAGGAGCGGTGGGGTAGTTTGCGTTCACGTGGCGACCGTAAAGCTGCACTGTGGGACTTTTCTGCAGTTCTTTGGGTGAACACCTCGTTACTGCAGATTTAATTCAACAATTTTAATGAATTTTTGGGACTAATCAAATGAGGTTTGCCCCCGAAACGTCACATTGTGGTGTTAATAAAATAAAAAATCTGTCCAATAAAAGTCCAATAAAGTTGCAACTATCTCCAAGTAACTTTTCAGATTTTTCCCCATGACTTTAAACTGCGAAAACCAATATTGAAGCAAGTTAAAATAAGTTAAATTAGGAATATTTTAGTTTGAGTAGATTCAACTTGACAAGTAAATCGATCTCGCTTCGATCTCCCAAAGTTGTTTTTCTTAATTCAAGAAACATTCGATTTTGTTTCTTATTTTAAGTCCAAAAAGTCTAATAGATCATTTTACTCGTCCAGTGAAATTTACTCAACTTTAATTCAAGCATCTTAACTATAGATTTTAGTTTCTTACAGTGAGAAATGTTCCGCAGTGGCATTAAACTTGTGTATCTTGCTTTTTTTTCCAATTCCAGGGATGTTATTGCTTCAAAAACGTGAGCAGGGTCGCGCTTCTCCGCAGATCTGATGCGTTAATTTGGCTCAGGTGTCATTTTTTTTGTCCTTTTAATGCGACATCATCTCCATGGAGACGAGGAAATAACAAAACTCCCACCAGAAAAGTTACACAGTGCACATTTAAACGGTGCATTTTTTAATTAATATATTTGTTTCCTATAGTTTTTCTCAGTAAATTGCAAAACTTTGGAATAAAATCCAAAATTTTCAGTGATAACTTTTTCAAATTTTGAGATATTATTCCAGAATGTCTCAAAACTTGCCGTTTTTGAAAAATTTATGATCGACAAATTTAAAATTAAACCGACTGGACGTTCCCGATAAAACAACCAGGAAGCTTAATTTTCAGGCCAGTTGGGTTATTTTAAAGCCGCATTGTGTAACTTTTACGGCAGGAAACGTTTCAATCTCCATAGCGACAAGGAGGAGGCCGATTTACAGGCGAGATCTGCGAAGAGGCGACGCAACTCACAGTAGAAACGCATAATTTTTAAGGTTTTTAAATGCAGTTTTGACCAATAATTAAATAAATGTATCTTGTATAAGTTTAATAATAAGAAAAGCAGTAGCATCTCCATGGTAACAGAGCCCCGACATGAAAAGTTACACAGTGCAACTTTAAACTGAGCAGAATGTTATGGTGCATTTTTCCTGGTTTATACTTAATATATTTGTTTCCTATAGTTTTTCTCAGTAAATTGCAAAATCTGAAATAGAATCCAAAATTTTCTGTGATAAATTTTTCAAAAACTGCAAATTTTGAGATATTATTCCAGAATGTCTCAAAACTTGCCGTTTTTGAAAAATTTATGATCGACAAATTTAAAATTAAACCGACTGGACGTTCCCGATAAAACAACCAGGAAGCTTAATTTTCAGGCCAGTTGGGTTATTTTAAAGCCGCATTGTGTAACTTTTACGGCAGGAAACGTTTCAATCTCCATAGCGACAAGGAGGAGGCCGATTTACAGGCGAGATCTGCGAAGAGGCGACGCAACTCGCAGAAGAAACGCACTGTTTTTAAGGTTTTTAAAGGCCAATAATTGAATAAATTTATCTCGTATAAGTTTAATAACGAGTAAAGCAGTAGCGTCTCCATGGTAACAGAGCCCCGACATGAAAAGTTACACAGTGCACCTTTTAAAATGTTGATAAAAATGATAAAAACGTGATATTTGTTGAGTTTTTTTTCCCCCCTCCTATCCACATTATTCCACTATTCACTTTTCCGGTTAAGTGAGAATCCCATTAATTTCGACACTGAACTAGAGAAAAGTCTTGCCTCTAAAATATGAGATAAAGTAGTTTGATTTTTGTCAAATTTTTCCGCGTTACCGACAACTGAACAGTGCGCCCTTTTGCTTTTAGTCTGTATTCAGGGATTTCAGGTCCAAGGATTCCTCCGTGGTTTGAACGATCTGACACGGCAAAGGTCCCGCGTTGTTATAATATTTCGATTTGAATTATATTATTGATATATCTTCTGAATGGGAGAAAGTCCGCTGAAAATCCTTCAGACCAGGAAGGGACCGTTTTCGCCTGAAACCCGTGAAAAGAATTTATTTGCTGTCAAGATCGGCGGCCCTATGCAAAACCGAACAAGCGGAATGATAATGGGAGCGACCTTGGCCAGTTTCGAAATAAAGTGGATAGAACCTAAAAAATTGGGATGTCAATCAAAAAAGAAAAAGACTTTAAACCATAAAACCAACACCACAACATTTTAATTCAATCCTTAAATCTGTTTCCTATAGTTATTCGCAGTAAATTGCAAAATCTGGAATAAAGTCCCAAATTTTCTGTTCTAAATTTTCAAAAACCGCAAATTTCGAAACTTTCTGGAACCTTCAGGATAGAGGGTCCGTCACCATGGAGACGATGTTGCTTTGGAATTTTTTTCAGTGCGATATTTCCATGGAGACGAGCGCGATGCCAATTTACAGTACAACGCATGTTTTTTCAAGGTTTTAACACTTTAAATATATCTATAATTGAATAATGAGCACGTTTAATGCCGTATTTTGGGGCATTTTGGAGAAAAACGATCTCCATGGTGCTAGACTTGTTCCAGTAAAGTTACAGAGTGTAGCTTTAATAAAAACGACAACATTTTTGGATTTTCGGTTTGATAATCTCTAAATTTAGTGAAGTTTTTGAAGCTACGGAACCAAAAATCTAAAACGCCAGGTCCGTCGACAGAAATTTTGGGGGCCCGGGGCAAAAAGCCTCACATGGGCTCCCCCCTCCTGATATGAATTAATAGGAAAATGATTAAATTCTGGGTCCTAAAACCTCAAAGAACGACTGATCTCTTTGCTTCCCCCCGTGAACGCAAACTAGAGAAAACACAACCCAATCCTCCAACCAGGAAGTGACAGATTAAATCCTAAATCCACTTCCTGCGAAACATTTTGGTCTCGCGACTCCTTCCGTGTCCGATCCCGACTTTCTTTTACAAACAAGACAAAATTCCGACAATGCACGACATCACAAACGAAAGGAAAAAAAAATAATAAGAAAACAAAAGAACCTCTCGACAAATAAGAGGTTTTGGCTTGAAGACCACTTCGGAACACAAGCGCCGTCTTTTCAAATGGGTAAAGCTTTTCTCTAAATAAAATGCCAGTATGCATCTTGGAGACATACGCTCTCATTCATGGATAAATACATATTTTCATAATCAAAAAAAGTGCAGCACTGTGCAAATTGGCGTTTACAATTTAGCCTGGGATCTTTAGTTCCCAGGGTGAGCGTGACCTTTACCGGCTAATTCCCGCTAATTGTGTATTTTTTTTTCCACACAGCGTCCAGGCTCTGTGTGGGGGCTGGTTCAGTTTGGACTTCTGCAGTTCTGCGATACGGGGTGGACCAGTACGGCAGCGTTTCGAAAAGGTGCGAGACTTTTCTGGTTAAACGTCCGTCACCAGAATGTTCCAGGGTACGACTTTAAACATTTCCATGTAGCGTTGAGTCATTACGGGTGTTTCTGTTGCTCAAAAATACTATAATTCCTCCAAATCTCCACGAATTTATAGGTTTAAACTCCCAGGAAAGTTACACAGTGCAACTTTAGTTAGAAATACAATTAAACGTGTCTAATTGATACTAGATACTCATTTGATCTGTTAAATCTTCGTAAAAATCGTCGTAAAAAGTGTCGATACTCAAATAAAAGTCCAATTTCAGTGTCCATATACATTAATACTCTATAATATTCATATTTTTTAAGTTTTAGAATCATCTTGATCAATATTAGAGCTAATATAAAACCACATAGTAATATTAAACACATTTAATAACGGTTTTTAATCATTATTGTGGCGTTGAAATCTTTATCAAGTATCCGGTCTTTTCATTTTGTATTAAGAGCTAATATAAAACCACATAGTAATATTAAACGCATTTAATAACTTAATTTAATAATTTTTTCTTTTCGTTTTTCTATTACAATTGAGTTTGAGAAGAGCTTTTCTCAACATTTAACAAAGAGATTCCAGATTTCTACAGTGTAAGAGGCGGATTTAGTGATGACGTTTAATTGAAAAAGTTATAGGGTTGTAAAAAATATCCATACCCAGACATTAATCAATTCTAAAATGACTAATTTATGTATTTTTCTCAGTATTTATAAACGATTTTGAACCTTTCCAAAACCATTTAGATCTTAAAATATATTAGAATTAGCATTAGCCCACAAGGAAATAATATTTAAATTACAATTATTTTTAAAAATTACATTATTTTGACATTGTGATATTGAAATTTACATATCGAATCGACAAAAAAGTTAAATTATTTTTAACGTTACGACCATTTTTTCTTATATTTAACTATATTTTATTATCTTGCATTTGGATAGAAATAGATGGGGAATAAAAGCTTCATTTTAGCCATATACAGTAATAGAATTGAGAAAATATTTTATGAAACAGTTTATACTTTGCAGCTGATGTTATAAACGCTAACTGAAGGCATGTCGTGTCTGAAGCTCTGTTACTCTCTGTTAATCTGAGCTTCGTTTGAACGCATAAAGAGCTGATTTAGTTGGAATTATAACTAAATAAACTGATCTGCGCCGTCAAACAAGTCCCTCTCCAAAAAAAAATTAGTCACAAGCTAGCTAGCGTTAGCCGGCAACAGTTTATCAGTTAGTCACGCCGGAATCTCTCTCAAAAATCAAACACCTAAACCCGAACCGTGAAATGTGTCGTTTTAAACCCATTTCCTATCGAGTTTTCAGACTTAATCTCAAAACTTTTGCAGCGTTCACCACGGTAACCGCTGAACAATCCGCCGTAGACATCCAAGCGCGACCGGCGGAGTCTCAAAAGCAGCGTAATTTCGCGACGGCTCCGTCTGCGTTCGATTAAGATTTTAAATAGAAAAACGTTCGCCTATTGTTGAACCCGCACATTGTTCACTGCCGTACTGACCCATCTCACAAAGCAGGACTCAAATGAACACCGTTTTTTTTCATTTTCATAGCAATATCTTGGACTGACTTTTCAAATCAAAAGAGAACATACGAGATTAAGTGCTTTTGGCTTGAAGTGTAACTACATTAAGTGCAATTAAAACTCAGAAGATTGACAGAAACAAAAAAAAAAAAGGGGGCGTGAAACGATAAGTACCATGTCTCCCGGCGCCTTTTTCACCGCCGAACGCAGCTCTGTTCTGTGTTTGCGTGTTAGTAGAAAATGTCATGATGTAAAAGGCTCAGTACAAAAGTGAAAATAATAAAAAAAAATAATAACATGAAGGCCACCGCTAGCTTTCCAGACGACGTCGCTGTTCAAAACTTCTCCGTCACTTGTACATCAACGAAAATACATTCATTCAAGTCATTTTGGAACAGTTTTTTTCTTTTTTTTTATACACAAAAAATTACAAAAATCTCCAAAAAGCACCATTGAATCGGCCTGTGGTGTCCGGTGCGCGTTAGCGGCGGTCACCTCCACAAAACAATTATCTCGTAGCTCCTCTAACTATAGTAGATGTGTGATACATAGTGTGCATATAAAGCCGCATTCATATTCGCGTGGTCTCAGCAATAATGATTCACCTTGTCCAGCTAACCGTCCTAACGGGGAGTGCAAATACTTCTCTATAATGACATACTATTAATATCGCGTCAAGTTCACAGCTTAATTTTCGTAAGCTTTTAAAAACGGTATTGATTTTGAGACGCCAGGGATATGAGGCAGCAGTTATGCATCGTATGAACTCACAAAAAATACAAAAAAGGAAAAAAAAAAACAAAAAAACATGGGAAGGAAAGGGAGGGGCTACAAAAACTATGTACAAGATTGATAAATAAGTAAGTGCGTGGTTTTTGAGGCGTTGCAATGGAAACGTGCCTTTACTCCGGCGAGAAGCGCTTCGTTCCCGTTCCGCCGCGAACACTTGAAGATTTTGAATTTAGCTTCCTAATGACGCCAAAGCTAAGTTGAAACACAGAACCAGGCATGCTATTTTGATGCATAATAGCAATAGACAAAAATGCACTAAAATATAGGACTTGCAAGTTTTCCTTTGTCTTTTTCACCTTTTATATCGTCAAACGACTAAAGAAAATAGCTATAAAACGGAGATACGTTAGTTTCCTCGGATAATGCGACCGGTTCCAGCTCATTCAGATATTTAAAAACAGAAAGTCAGAGAGTAGTAGCTGAAGTAGTAATAATTCAATCGATAGAACTGATAAGAAAAGCAGCTTCTTGATATAAATGCCTTTAGCATGTACAGCCTTTTACTCTTATAAATGTTTTTATGTTCAATATGTGAGTCTGCTCCAGCTTATTCTGCTGGTCTGATTGGAAAAGAGCGAGCGCCCGCAGTGGGAGTGAGGGGGCGCTCTCGAGTCACACAGTCTTGGCCCTCTCGGTGAGTCCCAGGTACGCCAGGAAGGAGTGTTTGTGGGAG
>KN491378.1:0-14730 GCA_000787155.1 Scartelaos histophorus | reverse complement strand
TACAAATATTTCCACTTTTAAATGGATAGTTCGGATTTTTTGACATGAATCTGCATCCCCGTCAGCAGCGCGGCGCATAAACACCGACTTACCCCCGACGCCGTCCCGTGAGCCGAGTTCTTGCCCAGTTTTGTTGCTCACGAAAGTAGTTCCGGCAAGTTGGCTGGGGTCACAAAAATAAAGCGTTTTTCTTCTCAAAACAGTATGAGTTCAAAAGAGTGAAACGTTTGCATCACAAAACCGTTGTCGACGAATAAGTCCGACCTCATAATCGCTTGCCGCTATTTTCTCTCCGTTCATATCACTGCGCCGCTCCTGTTTCATTGTTTACAGCTCGGAAAGTTAAGGGCCACATGTCTGACTATGACCGATAACTTACACAAGCTTTTATACTTATTGCTCTCTCACGTTAGCTCTTGCGCTAGCTCTCTCGTGTCGCGGCCAAACAACTGAAAAAAGTGTGTAAGAAAATGGCGCCAAGCGATTATGAGGTCTGACTTTTTACGGTTTTGTGACGCAAATGTTTCACTCTTTTGAACATACATTGTTTTGAGAAGAAAAACGCTTTATTTCCCAGCCAACTTGCCGGAACTACTTTCATCAGCACCAAAACCGGCAAGAACTCAGCTCACGAGACAATGTCGGGGGGTAAGTGAGTGTTAATGCACCACACCGTGACGGGGATGACGTACAGATTCATATCAAAAAACCAGAACTATCCCTTTAAAGGCGATCGCTCTGGCTGTCGAAGAAGGAAATAAATATAGAGTTGTTGCATGTGAGCTCAGTATCAATGAGTCGAGGGTGAGACGTTGGCGACGGCGGCGTGATAAAATGACTCAACGTAAAAAGACAACAAAAGCGTTCAGAGGCAATAAAACTTGAACGCTTTCTTAAAGACGTGGACACTTGCGGCTAATAGACAAGCGCGGCCTCTATTTGCACCATTTTTTTTCTTTTAAACTTGAGTAGATGCAGCTTATATTTGGATGCGCTCAATAGTCCGGAAATTACAGTAATGTGTTGAAAATGACTTTACACAGCCTTATCTTTGCAGCTTTGAAGTCGTTCAAGTCATCCATGAAAAGCTGTTGGATATGGTGGGCAAAGTTCAGTAAGTCCTCCTTCTTCTCCATCCTCATGTGTTGTTTTGACTGTGCCTCGGTTCCGTATCATTCTCACAGTAGATGACGTGCTTTGCTTTGCCTCAAACAGAGTACCAATTATGCTGGTGGGAAACAAGAATGACCTACATATGGAGCGGTATGTACAAAACTGACTCGTACAATTTAATAAGCCCGCAGAGCACAGAACAGTAGATGTTTCTCCACCGGGCTGCAGCCTCACGGTGCTCGTCTTAGCCTGTGCGTTTCTGCAAAGTTGTTCATAGTAAAAATTGAACTGCGTATTGGCGTATCCACTAAAATAGGTTAAAAAAATAAGATGGAATTACGAATGTGAAGAGAAAACAAGGAATAAGTAAACCGGGATTAAACCAGGACTAAACCGGGGCTAAACCAGGACTAAACAAGGTCCAAACTAGGTCTAAACCAGGATTAAACCAAGACTTAACCAGGTCTAAACAAAGCCTAAACCAGGCCTAAAGCAGCTCTAAACTAGGGGTAAACCATCTCTAAACCAGGACTAAACTAGTGCTAAACCAGGGCTAAACCGGGGCTAAACTAGGGCTAAACCAGGGCTAAACCAGGACTAAACCAGGTCTAAGCCAGGACTAAACCAGGACTAAAGTAGAGCTAAACCAGGACTGAACAAGACTAAATCAGGTCTAAACAAGGCCTAACCCAGGGGTAAACATGGCTAAACCAGGTCTAAACCAGGGCTAAACCAGCGCTAAACTAGGGCTAAACTAGGACTAAACCAGGTCGAAACCAGGTCTAAACCAGGTCTAAACCAGGGCTAAACCAGCGCTATACTAGGGCTAAACCAGGACTAAACCAGGTCTAAGCCAGGACTAAACCAGGACTAAACCTGTACTTAAATAAAGATAAACTAGTTAATGATTACCCACGTTCCATTCAGGATTACATTGGGACTAAACCAGAGCAAAACCAGGACCAGGCCATGACAAAATTCAGTCTAGCCAGGACTAAGCACAAGCACATTAAAAGCACACTTCTTATTAAGCCAGAATTTAACCAGGACTTAACCAGAATTTAAACAGACCTCCATAAACCCCAGTCTAATTTTTTTTTTACCTGAGATAAAATATAATTTTAAAAAATCTAGTGTTCCCCCCACAGGTTTTTTTGCAGTATAATAACGTTTCATATACTGCTTTTGTTGCACTGTGTAACTTTTCTGGTGGGGGGTCGATCACCTGCTTGACTCCATGTTGCCGTTTAATTACCTCCCCCAGAAAAGTTACACGGTGAAGCTTTAAGTCAAGTACAGATACCTAAAATGCGTACTTAAGCAGAGTGCTATTTCCCACTCTTGAGCATTTCCTCCGTCCTTTTTCATGATTCATTCAAAACTGTAAACTCATCATCGCACCACCACCACCTCTCGTTGAGCGATTTGTGCTGTTGCCTCGTCACAGACTGTTCCTGTGTCTATTTTCAGAGTAATCAGTTGTGAAGAGGGAAAAGCTTTAGCCGAGTCCTGGAACGCCGCTTTCATGGAATCCTCGGCTAAAGAAAACCAGGTACGTGATGAAGTACTGTGAAGTGCATCGTATTTTTCGTTTTTATAATCAACAAATACAAAAAAGACACAAAGAAAACTAATTAAATAACATAAAACACTCCCATGTCCCACAACTCTCTTCATACGGTCACACAAATCCATCAAATACGCAAATAGGGCTGTAGTCGACTGAAAAAATACATGGAAAGTACAAGGAAACAATTAATTTATATGAAGACGGGTTAAGTTTGTGAATCACGAGTCTGATATTTTGCATAAATATGAAAAAATACCAAATCTTCAGCTAAATCTTTCCCTCACTTCATATAAATCAGTTAAATCGTTCAAAATCTGTTGAAATAGTGGAGGAATTTCTATGCATTTTAACACTAAATATATTGGGATCTGTATTGTATTGATATCACTATTTTTGCCATCAAAATCACTAGTCTATTATTATATTATATACATATGGATCAATGATGTGACGTGTGTTCATTTGCAATTTATTTAGTTAAAAAGGTTCAAATTTCATAATAATTCCCCACATACCTGTAGAACCTCTGACCTCCAGGGAACCAAATCATTTTTTTTTCAGAAATTGAGTTTTTTAAAATGTTGTTTCTTTTGAACTTTTTCAAATATTTAAAATGTCAGATCTGCTTAAATCTATGTTTGACATTTATATTAAGTATTTTTTGTTTATTTTTAGTTTTTTATGTACATGAATGAACACGAGTTATTCTGCATGTTTTTTGTACTTAAAGATTTAGATTTATTTTCTTTATTTTTTGGCATATTTTCTGAAGTGTTTTTAGTCCCACATAAAAATTCATCTTTCTTGAATATATATTTTCCCCATAATATTCAAACAAATATTGTCCGGGCGTGTCCATTTTTTCAAATCTCAATTTCATTTTCCTATGACTCAGAACTTAGATTTACATCCCAACCATGTTTTAGAACATAATACAATTTTAAGGTTATTCTCGGTCGCACCACATGACATTTTTTTAAGATCATAGCCAATTCATGTAAATAAAAAAACACAAAAAATGTTTAATATAAATGTCAAACACAGATTTATGCACCTGACATTGTAAATATTTGAAAAAGGTCAATAGAAACTAAATTTTAAAATTTGCCTGTTGAAAATCCTTAAACGTCTTCACACATTTGCATTTGAGTGTCATGAGTATTAAGTTAGTTTAGTCTCCCTATAGAAAGCTCACAGGGCGACATGGTTCTTTATAGTTTGTCCTAATTCTTTCTCAAACAAGTTATTTATGTAGCTTTATAACACATGACGCAATTTTAAACTCTATTTCGATACAAAGGAACATAGGACGAAGGATACTCTTTATTTAGACAACAGAATGGGATTTCCAACTTTAAATAACAGTATTTTCTTTCATATTACCAGCAAATTAATGTGACTTTTTTAGTATCGACACCTGTTCTCATTTTGATACTAGTTTCTAATGTCACTTTTTCTTTCTTCCCGCGTGCAGACAGCCGTAGAGGTTTTCCGGAGGATGATTTTGGAGGCGGAGAAGATGGACGGAGGCGTGCAACCCGGAAAGACCTCCTGCTCCGTGATGTAGAGCCCACCCGACCCACTCACCCAACCGGACACTGCACTGGGAAATCCCGATACTTGAAGGCTCGCTGCCAGTCCTCCACCTCAGCTGACTCCACCCTCAAAGCCCCACATGTCAGAAACACTCCCTAAAGTCAGTACGTTTACATGCAAGACGGGAAATACTAGTACAGCTCATCATTAAACCGCTCGTGTTACGCTTTTTTCGCTATTTATTTAACGTTTCCTCATCGCGAACAAACCTGGAGTTGCGTTTTGTTTCTTTCACACTGCGTAACTTTTTCTTTATTTCTTTTTCTGCTTGTTTCCATGGAGACGTCATTGCTGTGCCTGAAATGTCCCACAGCGCGACATTAAACAGCTCCGCTTTACATTTATTCAGTCACGGCTGGTTTTATAGCTCAAAAATACGTAGTAAAACGGGCGTTCTGGCTGTGAGCGGGGTCGCCTCTCCACAGATCTGAGCTGTAACGTTCTCTGGTTTGGTCTCCGTGGAGATAAAAAGGTTTAATGCCGTACCGTGAAACATTTCAGGCAAAGCAGCAACATCTCCCTAAGGAAAAGCGTTTGACGGAAGTTATAAAATGCACCTTTAACGCAAAAACCTTGAGTATTTAAGCTTTTCTCAAACACTCTGTTCCACCTCGTGATGTCATGCGGTGATACAGGAAGTGCTCCATTTCTGCACCTTCCCGAGAAACATTTGGGGCAAATTTCAGCCTTTAAATTTCCGATCTTTACTGAACTAAAGGTAAAACGATCTGTTCACTTCAAAACTTCCACTTTATGAGGTGGAACGGAGAGTTTTGAGCTTTAGAGGTTGATTAATAATAAAAAATTATGTGTGAATGAAACAAAAACACAACTCCAGGTCCGTTTTTGATGAGGTAACATCATTATAAGCACATTTTGCGTAATATAAGACATTTAATACGAGGTTGTACGCAAAGATCTCACTCCAGTTGGTTATTATTTAATTAGTTAACTCAGAATAAAGCAGTTTTTGGTGATGATTCAGGCTTAGTAACCTTAATTAAAGCAGACCTATTATGCAAAATCAACTTTTTCGATCCTTTTTATCATGTTTATAGTGGTTCCCTTCTCATTAACCCTCACAAAGCTGTATTTGGAGCGATTCATCCTACGTTTGAGTAATCTTTATCCCGCTGTATTCGAGACGTCATCGCTCCGGTCCACCTGCTCTGTGCTTACTCCTCATTTCTTTTCGCTCTAATTAAAACATAATGATCCACGGGTGTTGTGTAGATAGCACGAGCGCAGTATGTCTCCTTTAAGCGGTTTGCCGTTAGCGTATTAGCCTGAATCATTCTTAATAATTCATTCGTGTTCATTGCGGCTTGGATCTTTGTTTATTGTTTGTTTCTTCATGCTTTGGATTAGGTGGAGCAGGTCTTTAAGGATTTCCAGCAGCTTCCACACATTGCAAACGATTTAAAACAAGACGGTTGGATGGAAATGGCGATCAGATGACTTATAAATATAGCGTACAGCAATGTCACGGTAAATGAATTCGAAATAGTTCTTACGACATGGATCAAATACCGCTGCACGCTAAATTAAAGAGAGCTGAGTTGATTCCCTTGTTAAATGGACACGTTTTTCATATCAAATACGTAATATATTGATTTATTTGTAAAAAAAATATGTAGTTTAAAAAGTGAAGACGACGACAACAACCGCCATGTTCTAGTATCTCACATAAAATTAAAAATAAATGGGAAATTCAAGCACTTAAATGATAAATCGTGTACTTCATTTGTGGAAAGGTGTTTGTATTTCTTTATTTACTACTTCTGCAGATTACTAAAGTTAGAATACCCAATATTTGATGTAAATATCCAAAAGAAACGTGTCCTTTATCTTGTAAGAAGTGGAAACGAAAAAATCCTTATCGATCTGAAGGCGTCATTTGTCCACTAGTTTTAATGGGCCCATATTACGCTATTTTCTGATTTATGTTATAATGTTTTTCCTCATAAAACAAACCTGGGGTTGTTTCACCTCTTATGTAGTAATACAGGAAGTGCTCCATTGTGTTTTTAAACTCCATACAGAATCGCTAGAATAATTTGGATTATTTCAGACCTTTCAGACCAGAATTGCTAATCTCGGTTGAAAAAAAAAGAAAAAAAGAATAAAGGAATGAAAGAAAACACAACTCCAGGTATGTTTCTTGATGCGGTAACATTATAACATGGTTTAAAGCTTATAAGAGTTAATTTTGCGTAATATCGGACTATTAAATGTACCTAAACTGTGCATGTAACGTACTGACTGTATATTTAGGGCTCTGACTCCACTCTTAGTTACCAGTCCCCCCTTTCCCTCTGTCATCCTCGTTTTTTCTTAGCGTGTTTGAGAAACTGTGATTAGCACGGATGCTAATTGATGCTAAACACAAGTGACTATAATCTGGGTGTATCCGAACAAATGTTTTTATTTTAAATCTTCTTTTCTATGAATTTATTTCTTGCTGTGCTTGGTAAAGAAAGTCCTTACTAAGTCCAGAGATAGAAAAGTGGCTTGATGCATCCCCCCGCTTCTCGTTTTCATATAATCAGCTACAAGCGCCTCTGTTTAAAGGGGCACTGCGGAACTTTTCTGGTGGGGCTGCTTGCTCGTCTCCATGGAGATGTTACTGCTTTTTATGGGATGTTCCACAGTCTATCTAGTAGGGTGTTGAAAATGAAATACTAATCGATATTACAAAAAAGTTGCATTCACAGGACAAAATTGAACCTTTCCTGAATGGCTTTAGAATAATGGCAGAATAAAATTTTAAAAATACTACGATTTAATGTTGAAAATCACATTCTATTGTCTAAATAACGTATTAGAATTGGTATCGAGTATTAAGTCGAAATAGAGTTTTAAATTTTAGCATCATTAGCATTACTATTTAGCTTGCATTCAGTTCCGTTTTATTTTATTCCCGCTAAAAACAGAATTTTTAGCTCTACAACGCAGTGCTCCCCCTCCATAGATCTGAACGGTAACCTGGCCCGGACATTCCTGGAAAGTCCTAACATCTCCATGGAGACAAGCAGCAAGGAAACTACTAGAAAAGTTGCGCAGTGCACCTTTAAATGACCGGAGAGAAGAGAAAAGTGTTGCATCCGCCATATATTGTACTTGCCCTAGAAACAGACATTCACTGCAAAAAAAAAAAAATCGCTGTTCCGTTCTGTTCAAGTTATATTATCTTGAATTAAATCTGAAATTATACAAAACAAATGAAATAATCTAGGACAAATATGCAATTAAATCCAACCAGGTGATAGCAACTGTAACTAAATCTACATTATAATTCTGAATTGTTTTATTTTGACCGATGGATCCCAAACATAACCGCCCACTCTGGCTCCCAAAGTACATTTTTCATTCATTTTTCCCATAGATTTTTCAACATTTTCAAATATTAAAGAGTTCAAAGACTAAACAGCTACGTGCTAACTAGCTACATGCTAACTAGCTACAGGTTAACTAGCTACGGGCTAACTAATATCCATAACACAGTTGTTCAAAGTCCAAAAAGCACATTTAAAACACAAGATTCTGCAAAATGCTTTTATAACATAGCGGTTTCTAACAATTTAGAAACAGACTTTAAATAAGATTATAGGTTTTGTCGTTGTTAGTTAGCCCTGAGCTAGCTTTCCATCTTTTAATGTTAGTTTTTTATATTTTTTTGGAAAGTTTATGGGAAAATGAATGAGAAATTGGGGTGGGTGGTCAGTGTTGAGCTCCATTCTAGACGTGAACTTTTGCAGTGTTGGTTGGTTTCTTCTTTTCCATCTACAACTGGCTGGGCTCACAGGGAAGAATAGAATTTTGTAAAACGTAGTCTTTAAGATACTCAGGTAGTTTAGGTAGGAAACGGTGCCGTCTCGTTTTGGAGGAGCAGACAGACGCAACTGGGCGACCGAGTTTCAAGTAGTTGGTGACATCAGGCAAGACTGTAGAAATGGTTTAGGCGTTTTAATTGGAATTTCAAAGTTCACTTATATATATTCTTTTGTTCCGTAAGTATTATCTGCACTTAAAGGCGTATTCTATAACATTAAACTCATTTTTCTTGTATTTTTTCATTTCCAGGTGCTAAAACATGTATTTATTTTTCTTTGAGTAGGCTTGCCCCTCCACAGACCTGACCTCTATCTTGCCCGGGTAGCGTCACCTGCGTAAATTGTCGAAATATTCTATTCAAAAAGATCCAGATTGAGCTACACACTAATACATGCAGTACCCTTGCTCCTGTTTGCTACTCCAAAACTGAAGTATCTTGACATGTGTCTTCTCTATTGAAGTATCTGTAGTAGTTTCTCATAGACCCTTTTACAAAATACTGGTCTGTCCCGCGTCTCTTTTTCTACTACATTCAAACTCTGTCCATGTTTCTCGGTTCAGGATCCAAGCGGTTGCTGTCAGCCAAAAGACTCCATTTTCTAATGTTGAAAATGTTGTACAAATGTTTTGATTGTAATCATTAAAGCCAAAAGTGGTTATGTAAATATGTCTTTGCCGTATTGTTTTATGTTTTTAAGGAGTAACTTTGGCGTAAAGTGGTCAGCATTGTTGTGTCGGAAACATGACTAGTGTGTTCTCCCTGTGTACTCTGGTTTCCGCCGTTATGAACAGAAAATATAAAATACATTTTATCCTCCAGCTCCTTATGGACTCACTGACAAATCCCCCATCAAAACAAGTTGGTGTTAACTGTAACATCTCCACACCTAAAGCAATGACCTAATTCAACTCTGTGTAACTTTTTAAAGAGAGTAGTTTTCTAGCTGTATATTTTTACCTATACCTGAGGTTTTTTTTAAATAATAGTAGTGCTTTTTTAATAATAGTAGTACTTTTCAAATAGTTTTTTCACTCCTTTTTGGACCACTACTTTTTAATTCTCTTGTGTATTATTTACTGCTGCATTTGTTTTAATACAGGTGGATTCTGCATGTCCCTGATTGGTTAATCCGCTTGTCAATCACGCCCGCTGGAACCAAACATAGACCGTATATATAAATGGACATAGGTAACGCGTTAGCCGCCGCGTGCCAAACAGGAAGTGCTCCAGGAGGCTCTTCCGGCTCCTTCTGACTCTGGCTCCCATTGACTTACATTAGGATCTTGTCGCTCGTCTCTCTGTACCTGCTGCTGTGATCCTCTTCATCTTGGTCTTAAAAAGTCTTATTAACCTGCTCTACATGATCCTGAATTTGTTTTTCGCTATTTTGTTTGTCAAAAAATTCCTATTCATAACAGAGCCTGGCTCCAGATTCGCTCCTGTAACCGTTAGCATCGCGAGCCTCATTTGAGCGGCGCTGAACGCTATGGGTGACGTCACACTCGCTTAGTCCACTTTTTTATACAGTCTATGGAACCAAAACACATTTGAAGGTATTGGCTCTATTCACGTTACGTCACAAACCAGGAAGACGTTTGGAAATAAGTGATGGCGACCTCCAGCGGACTCTTTTTAGTAGTAAAATCGAGGAAAAATTAGAAAATTTCCCAGTTTTCTTCATCTACATGTTGTCGTAGAGTTTCATTATGTTTGGCTAATGAAAAAATACAATCATACCTCAGTTTAAATAATTTCCCCACTGACACACAACTCTGATGAGGGCGCCAAATTCAAGATAATTCCATACAGTCTTCATTTTACTGCTGAGCACATTTACTTCAATGGGTTTTATCACAGTCGTAGGCGAGCACAGTGTCGGGAGCTACACCGGAAGTCGTCATGTTTCCAGACATCTTCCCGGTTTGTGACGCAAGCGTGACTAGAGACGACTGTAGAAGTGCGTATTCTGGATTCTGAGCATCTCTACTTCTACTTTAGTAACTTTATTTCGTAAGTAAAGTACATAAAACTGACCCCAAAAAATATGAACCGACGAAACAAATGTATTTTCTCATCTTTATTTTTTCGTGGTCTGGACATTGTGTGTGCAGAGAAGCTCCACTCGCACCTGTCTGCTGGGTCCCCTCCAAAGCTGCTTTTAGTGGAGCTCTTTTTAGAATGGGCTTCTAAAAGGTGTTGCACAAATCATCGCCGCAGCAGTTAATATCGATGTAGGCGTTCAGCTTGAGCAGTTCACAGTCTTTCAGAGCCATGCATTTCTGGTACTGACCAACTGTAACATAAGAAAATAAGCTGAACAGTGTAAGAAGTCACGTAATTGTAGCTTTTTTAAGAGGAACTAAGCACTAAATCCTGTTTCTAGTAACTTTTTGGTAACTTTAATGCAAAACTAGGTAAATTTAAGTAGGCTTGCATCTCCACAGATCTGACTTTTAACTTGTCTAAACTTGTTGCTTGTTTCCATAGAGATAGATGAGTTTAATACTATACTTAATGCTTCCCTATCCTCTCTTATTTAAAGTCGTAATTTTTCTCCTTTGTCTGGAATGTTTCACAGTGCGGCATTAAACCTTTCTATCTCCATGGAGACCAAACCAGACCACGTTACAGGTCAGATCTGTGGAGAGGTGACCCCGCTCGCAGTCAGAATCCTTGTTTTTCGAAGTGTTTTTGAGCAGAAAAAACACCGGTGCTTGAAAAAAATGGTAAGGTAGAGCTGTTTAAAGTCATACTGTGGAACATTCCAGGCAGAGCACTGACGTATCCATAGTAACAAGCAGGTGATGGACCCCTAACCAGAAAGTTCCGCCTTATTTTTACTAACTTTAGTGCAAACCGGGTAAATTTGCAGCTTTCTGGTTAAAAAAAAATCTAAATCCAGGTGTGTGTTGCCTTCAGGGGCCTTTGCGATTTCAAGTACTATGTGACATCACGCAATACTGCCCTTATTGCAGTCAAGTGTTTCTGATTATAAACACCAGGCTGCAGGGAAGGGGTTTGAAGTATGGATATCTGTTCGACCAATCACAGTGAACCTTATATTTCTAGACCCCGCCCCTTCTTCTCCTCTCGACCAATCAGTGGCCCTTATATTTGTAGACCCCACCCTCTTCTCCTCCTCTATTACTCTTTTCTTTAACACCTGACTGAAGAGGCGGAGTTTGAAGTGTGGATACCTGTTGGACCAATCACAATGGACCTTATACTCCTAGACCCGCCCCCTTCTCCTCCTCTCGACCAATCACAGTGAACCTTATATTTCTAGACCCTGCCCCCTTCTTTTCTCTTTTTTCTTTAACACCTGACTGAAGAAGCAGAGTTTGAAGTGTGGATACCTGTTCGACCAATCACAGTGAACCTTATACTCCTAGACCCTTCTCCTCCTCTCGACCAATCACAATGAACCTTATACTTCTAGACCCGCCCCCATTTCCTCCTCTCGACCAATCACAGTGAACCTTATACTTTTAGACCCTGCCCCATTCTCCTCTTACTCTTTTCTTTAACACCTGACTGAAGAGGCGGAGTTTGAAGTGTGGATACATGTTTCGACCACTCACAGTGTACTTTATATTTCTAGACCCCGCCCCCTTCTCCTCCTCTCCACCAATCACACTGAACCTTATACTTGTAGACCCCGCCCCCTTCTCCTCCTCTCTACCAATCACACTGAACCTTATGCTTTTAGACCCCGCCCCCTTCTCCTCCTCTTTTACTCTTTTCTTTAACACCTGACTGAAGAGACAGAGTTTGAAGTGCGGATACCTGTTCGACCAATCACAATGGACCTTATACTCCTAGACCCGCCCCCTTCTCCTCCTCTCGACCAATCACAGTGAACCTTATATTTCTAGACCTCGTATCCTCCTCCCTTCTTACTCTTTTCTTTATCACCAGGCTGAAGGAGCAGAATTTGAAGTGCGGACGCCTCTTAGACCAATCACATTGTTCTTTATCTTGATTTCGTGGTATATTTTTTCACACTTCACACTCGCACAAGAGCCAGATCAGAATGGTGTCCCTCACATGGAGCTCTGGTGAACTTCACAGCCGCACAGCCGTCCTTCCCTGGTTTGCACGTCTCCACGGTGAGCTCACACTCCTCCCCTGCACGTCTGGGCACACACCTGTGACAGTCCAGACACTCTCCTGCACAAACACAAACTGATTTTCAACCCCGGGAGTGGAGAGGTCTCACTAGGGGTGTGCAAAAATAAGGAAATACTGCAGAATTATCCAAATAACTTCATTTTGCTGTTCTTCTCCCGATAAAGCAACACCTAGCACTTGATGTCATGTTTCCAGGAGCTGTGCACAGGCTCCGTCTCGTCTCAGTATTGTTCTTTTGTGCTCTTGTGTGGCTCAGATACAGTTTGTTCAGTGGAGAATCAGTGACAGACTCACCCACTGTAAACAGCACGGCAACGGCCAGAGCTAACACGAACAGCCTCATGGTGAAATCTGCAACGAGAACGAGAGACAGACACAGAACGAGGGAGAGAGAAGAGGAGGGGGAGACAGAGAGAGAGAGAGGGGAAAGGGAGAATGAGAGAAGAGAGACGGGAAAAACAAGGGGGAAAGGGAGAGAGTGGAAGAGGGAGAATAATGAGCAGGAAAAAGAACGAGCAAAATGAGAGGGAGGAAGGGGTAGACGGGGAGAGGAAAAGGGAGTGTGGGAGAAGAGGGTGACAGAAGAGAAGAGAAGGAGGAGAAAGAGAAAGAGAGACAGACAGAAAAAGGGGAGAGAATAACAATACAGTCAGTTATCTTCTTAGACCAGCTTTTCTAAACGGGTTCACAGTACACACCCTTTACCCCCTTTTCACAATGCCAACTGTCGCCAGAACAAATACATGAAAACTAGACTTTGGGTTTGTTTGTTTGTTTGTTTGTTTGTTTGTTTCAGTTTAACATTCAGACATGGGTTAATTTAGGTTCATGCTTGGGTTAAAGGGTCTATATTTGTGATCTAATGTTGTAATAATGTTTCCTCGTCACAAACATATCAGGAGCTGCTGTGTTTGTCTCATTCACACACAAATTTTGCATTTTTACTCCTATTTTCTTCTCTGTTCTACCTGGTGATGTCATGCGGTAATACAGGAAGTGCTCCACACACCTTCACTAGAATCATTTTGGGATGATTTCAATCCAGAAATCGCCAATCTCTGTTAAACAAAAGGTATAAATGTGGCTTTTAGCTTTAAAACTACCACCTCAACGTGACGTCACAAGGTGCAACGGAGCATTTTGAGCTTTAGAAATGTAGACAGACAAATAATAAAGGATTATTCAAAACAAAACACAACTCCAGGCCTGTTTTTGACAAGGTAACAACATTATAACATGACTTAAAGCTCATAAAAGTCAATTTTGCGTAATAATAGACGTTCAAAGTTGGACTTTTAATCAATGTAGGTTAAGATCAGTCTGCAGAAACCAAACGCACATGAGGAAAAGTAATATGTACACAACTTCTGTTCTCGAAATACAATGATTAACGCACAATCAGAATAATTACTTATATTACAACTAGTCATCAGAACTGTGTAGTTTTAATTTACTTGCATCTCTACTCACATATAGTGTCGTTTTTCTCATTTTTGTGTCCATCCTTACTAAAGTTAACGTTTTGTCCATCAAATTATAAATCAGTTACTCTTTAAGTTTAATTTCTTGGACCACTGCTTTGTACTTTTACTTCCATATTATTATTTTGAAGTAACGTTACTCTTACTTAAGTACAAAATCTACCCACTTCTGGTTATAATACTTAAAATATATTGGATTATTTGCTTAATATATACTTTTTTGCACTGAAACAAAGCCCTAGTGGTTTTTTCTACATAAATGCATTGCTATATTAAAAACTCTGCGTACATACCGGTTGGAGTCTTCCTTTTGAGCTGATTGCAATAACCCCCGTCGGCTTAAATAGACTTTGCCCAGTGTCGGTAATGTCACTTTAAGGGGAGTATCTGTATTAAGTCAATACAGCGCTCAGTCACGGTTCACAGTTTCCCAACGCAAAAAGATCCATCATTATGCAACCAGTGTCCACCCTCGGTCCACTCCTGTCTATAATAAATGAGATCTCTGTAAATATGAATCTTTTACATTTGTTTAAACACACCCTGGGATTTGCGGTGTGGAAAGCCAAGTCGTAATAGGCAAAGGTCTGGATTATCGGTGGGAAAATTGTCATAATATGTTTAATAATTTAGAAATTGGCAAGTGGAAAATGTAAAATGTATGAATGTGTTTTATAAAGACAGAACTTACGGACAGTTATGCAGAAGTGGGAGACCGTATAACTCTTGGCTGCTGTTCTAGGCTTGGACCAAATGCATTTTCTTGTGTTAACAGCATCAAATATATAGAAGCTGGAAAGTGGCCACTATAGTTCTTCCCCGTGACAGAAGTAACGTGGTGTGAATTTTAAACTATGTATGATGGATCAAGTTGGCATAGAACATACTCTCAATGAGGTTGGTTCAATCACCACCAGATGGAGAGTTGGAGAGACGGAAAGACCTGGCAGACCCAAGAGTATCACGAGATAGACCAGAGTTTCAGTTTAACCCAAAATCAAGAG
>KN491377.1:53072-71159 GCA_000787155.1 Scartelaos histophorus | reverse complement strand
TCCCAAGAGAACCAAAGCCAGTAAGTGCAGAAGGACATCAAGTATAAGAGGCGCGTAGACTGTGAGAGTTGACATAAGAAAAAACGCAGAGGCCAGAAGACAGAGACAGGAAGAGAAACCGAACCTAATGACAGCAAATAAAAGTAAAGAACATGAACGCAGAGGATTTAAAAAGCCCGTACGACTTAAACTTGGTGGGATATGGAACCGTTTCATTAGTGAGTGTCTCCTCCTGTCATTGGCCGACTGGACCGCACAGACCACAGACGGCTCGAGGCCTGGCCATGCCCACCACAGCAAACCCACTCACACACCACTAAATACTGCAACTGCTATAACAAGGCTGCTCGGGCTCTCAGCTTCACATTTCATTTAGGAAAAACCCACACAGTCTTGGCCAAGCTTACAAATGTGCACTGACATTTGAATGGAAATAGTAAGATTGTTTCATAAATTGCATGTAACATAATTCCATTATAATGTAAGACAACCAGATACAAAAAAACAAAAAAAACAGACGTGAATAATATGAAAAGTAAATGAATGTAGCATAAAAAGAATAAGCATCATTTATGTCACCTAAAAAGAAAGAAAAGAAAAATAAGTTGCTGTTAGGGATGTCACAATATCAAATTGTTGCAGTATGATTATACATAATTATTTACACTCTGAACAAACAACACTTCTTCATTTACACAATCTTCTGTAATAGATCAGCTTTCCTCAGGTCTATTTCCAGCTTTATGAAATCAAGCTTTTTAACTTTTGGAGTATAAATTGAAAATAAATATTATTATTATTTTGCTTCTAAAATGGTCTTGCTAATTTATTTGAGTTCAGTTTAGTTCCATTTTGGCCAACATTATCAATTAACTGGATAATATTTACATCAGTAGTAAGTTTACACTGAAGTGAAATATTATCTCTCCAAAATGTTATGTTTGCAAATGAGATCTCTGCAAAAATCGACTTTTACAACTGTTATGTGATAGCAACATCGAGGCCGGTTCACTGTGTGTTGTATGCAAAGTGACTTATCTCGATGTGAAAACAGAATAATAATGGGTTATTCTGCGCACAAAAAAGCCAAGAATCAAAACAGTGTTGTGTGCTCCGTAGCTGTGGGAGATGTGCCATTGTGGAGGGGAGTTTGATGAATGAACTTTGAAAGGAAGCAGGCTGTGGTTAGCATGGTCATGTCTGGAGCCTCTGCCTGTTAGTGTGGCCTGTCAGCTGAGACGTGCACGGAGCCCAATGACAGTGCTGCCATTTTATTGGGAATTAATGAGGCAAAGCTGCACATCTGAAAGTGTCGCCGGCAAACTGTGACAGTGCACACGTCTAATGAACAAAACCATTTCCGCTAGAATATCAGGCTTTTGTGGCGCACGGGGAGGATGTAATAGAATATTTGGGTGTAAATCCAAACCAAAGCAAAACAAAATCTAGAAATCACAAGAGGAATTCTATATTGAAAATGTACAATAGTAATTACTTTAAGTGGAGGCATAAAAAACATGATAAAATAATAATCATGTGGCATCCTATGGAACACAGTCAGTTTTAATTTTTTTAAGTTAGGATCAAAATCAAAATTTAAATATTCCATCTTTAAGTAACTTTTTGTTGGAGATTAAACCACCTGGAGATGTTTAGTTAAGTTTCAACATGGAAAATTCAAAGCAAGAACGTTTCCATGAAAAATAATAATTGATCCTCCCCATCAAAAGCCACTTGCAATATATATTTTATTTATTTTGTGACAATACATCAGTTATAAGAAATTAAAGTTGTCCTAGGAATAAATAATTTACAGCAAAATATTCTCAAAATTACTGCAGAAATTTCAGTTTGTCGAGCAGATAGTCCCACTTAATGTTATATAAAAAACACCAAATGAAAGGAAAGAACCATTTTACTCAAGTTACCAAAGTCTTTAAACACTTCAAAGACAGTTATTATAAGTAACCTTATAATGATATTTTAAGTACTATAGGAGCCGTGAGATTAACAACTCTGCACATCTTTGCAATTATGCCAAGTGATCCTTCTTAACTTTCCCTTTTTCCTGCCTCTCCTTCTGTTCTTGTGTTTTTGTGACTGCTTCTTTCCTCGGAGATGTCCCCCTCATTGGTAACTCGACTCTGTGCTGATTGAGTGGTGCACCCCGTGTACATGTGACTGACAAGCTTCAGCAGGTGGCAGGACCCATTCATACCCACAGTGGAGCAGCCCGCGGCCGACTGTAACCCAAACCCCAACTCCCCGAAACACAGATGCAGAGGAGAGGCATATTTGTCCTAAGAGCATTATAAACACACTGACTATAATTTATGTTCATTCACTTCCCTTGTGAGACTCCTTATGTTGCAGTTTTCTATCTTTTTTTGCTGTTTTTAAAGGTAGATTACGTAACTTTTCTGATGGACGATCCCTCACCTGCTTGTCTCCCTGTTGACGTCACTGCTTTGCCTAGAAAGTTCCCCAGTATGACATTTAATATATATATATATATCTATTTCCATGGAGCGAATCGGGAATTATGGGGCAGTAGAGAGGCGACCCAGCTCACAGCAAGAACGCAAGAACTGTTTTTGAGCAATAAAAATATGTAATTAAATAAATGAAAGACAAAATCAGTTTGATGTGACACTGTGGAACATTTCGAGCAAAGAAAAACAGTTACATGGAGGCAAATGGGTGGCAAATTTCTACCAGAAATGTAACATAGTTCAGCTTTAAACATTTTCTCATAACAAAGACTTTAAAAATCTATTTTACTCTTGTGAAATTAAGATTACACGTGCTATAAATGAGTGAAATCATCAAGGACTGAATTATATCTCCAATTATATCAAAGATTATATTATATTTTGGCTGAATATAAACATTTGTACAGTATAAGAATATAAATGTGTTTCTAGGATTAAGCTGAAAAACAGTTCTCTGGCTTTTACAGCTGAAATGTGGCAGCAATAACAAGGGCAGATCCCTGTGTGTCCACATCTGAGCCGAACCAAGGGCTAGCCAAAAAGATGTATCTGAGTTGCAATCAAAGAGACAAGAAAAGCAACCAGCGAAATGACAAACACACAAGCTATGGGAGTCTTCTTTTGCAGTACTTACAGCGTGTGGTATTGAGGTTTCCTAAAAAGCAACCGCGCCACAGACGAAAGGCGAACATGGGGCCAGAAATAAAGGGCCGATGTGAGAGAGAAAGTGATGGAGAGAGCTATAGCGCACTGCGAGAACACCTTATAATTATCTACATCCGCTCACTCAGCCTCAGCCCACACCACAGGCACATACAACAAAAGGCAGAGGGAGCTAAAGCCAGAAATACTCAGGTTTACTCACAAGCATACTCACAGAATAAGAATGTAAAGTGAATGTTTCAGACTCCCACAAACTCGCATATTTCTACAAGTGGAGAAAGTATACATTATAATACTAAATGCAGAAATGTAATGCTATGTCTGACTAAATGTCGATTTTTTTGGCCATTTCGTGGATTTTCAGCATGATTAAAATTAAAATTCCAATTAAAATTCAAAACAAAATATTTTACCTTTTGAATTGTCCAAAAGTCCCCCACAGATAAACACTTAAAACTCATAAATTGTGTTTATCAAAGTGCAATGTAGCATCATACATTTAATATAAAAAAAAGGGTTTTGCAATTAATACATATAGTTTTTCCTCTACATTAATTCTATATTAAAACACTGCTAGTCATATTTTAGTTAGCATCAAGATTCAGCAGCACATTTGCCTCCTACTGTCCAGTCTTGTAGTAAGGCTTCCCTCATTCTCAAAGACAGGCTTCTTATTATGGCACTAGAGCCAGTCTGCATTTTGTGCGGTTCTACATCGAGTGTCTATTTTGAAAGGTTGCGAGCCTGTTCCAGATTCCCAAGTCTCCTTCTCAGTCTGTCTTTCATTCAACCCACTTAACCATCAAACAAGGGGAGAGGGGCATTAAAAGGTCAAACGGCAGGCTACATAATTAACAGGGCCTTTACTAATTATCATGTTCTTTAATGAGCACTTTGGACTTTCACCGTGGCTGTCTCTAGCAACCTTTTAAGAGATCACAATAGGGTCACTGCCGCGGTTTATTGGCAGTCTCCAGTAGTGACATTTACTCGACACGCTGGTGCGGATGCATCAATTGACCTTTAGGGGTCAGTGTTCCTCCTGATTGTTTCTTATTGTACAACGGGAGAGGAATGTGATGGAGTGGAGATATGCGGTGATCAATGGGAGAGCGCAGGCATTTTTCTGGAGGGCATTTGACATATTTCAGTGACGATCAAATGCCAGTGAATAAAGATAAATGAATAATTGTAGACACTTTTAACAGTGCCAAAACTGATCTGAAATACCATCAAAAGGGGCATATTAAAGGGCCCATATTGCACTATTTTTAGATCTCTAGTTATAATGTTGTTTCCTCATCGCAAACAAATCTGGATTTGTGTTTTGTTTCATTCACACATGTTTAACACACAAACCCTGTATATTTAGGCTGAGTTTTCTCTCAAACAGAAAACACTCTGTGGTAATACAGGAAGTGCTCCACTGTGTTTTCATCTCTAGAATCATTTGGATAATTTGAGCCCTGGAATTGTCTGTCTCCACTAAAAAAAGGAGGTGTTAACTTAAAAACTACCACTAAAAGATATCAAAAGGTGTGTTTTGAGCTTTAGAGATGAAGACAGACTAATAATAAAGGGTTACTTAAACATGTTTGCACTTCCAGGTATGCTTTTGATGAGGTAACAGTGTTATAACATGGCTTAAAGCTCACAGGAGTCAATTTTGTATAATATAGTGGCTTTTTTGTTGGCTAATACATTATGCTATAACTTTTTTCTTAACTAGTAACACTGAACCAACACTTTAATCAGATGAAAAAACAAAAAACAAGCTAAAAACAAACCTTAAAATGTAATATGCTGTATCTTACCTGAACAAGATTATTTAACACAAGTTTGTTCACCTCCTTATGATACTTAAGATGAGTAAAAGTCATTCCAGTGGAAAGAAGAAGAGAAAATCATTAACTTGTGTGATCATGGCTGTGTCCTGTACGGTCACATCCTTCTCAATGTCTAACTGAGTCCACTGGGAAATCATTGACCGTGCAGTTGCTTGCAGTCGCTCCCTGGAGAGGTCATTGTATCTACCTGCTGCCATTCCTCAGCGCCTCACCTCTCAAACTGCCCACTCTGCACTCATGGGCCTGTCTCCTGCATAAAAGTTGGAAATCACTCATTTTTGTCAGACAAGATGTGTCCCTGGAGGCATGTCATCAGCACCCACTTAAGAGGGATTTCATGGGACTGGGCTCACATGCTCAACTGCAAATACCAAACCAAGCCAAAGCCAAAAGATTACTCTATGATGGAACAGGCTTAAAAATACACAAAGAAGCTGCACACTGAAGACGTACGATGAATAATACTTGTGTACGGTAGCCAAGAGAAACTGCAAACTAAATTATCTTAACCCAAAGTCCCAGACAAATACATTCCTTCTTAAAAAGATATAGCCAACATTTCTATAATGTGATTCAATGTCGTGCAAAATTCTTAGAGAATACTTCTTGAAGGCAGTACAATATTCACAGGTAACTTGAAAAAGTAGTAAGTGATGGTGATCAAGAGTTTACAACACGTCTTTAGACTAAGATTTAGACACACGAAAGGGAAATTAGTTGGACACAGTAGCCCACACATCACAATATTTTATATAATTAAATAATTTTATATAATAACAAAGAGCAAAAATATAAATTGTAATAATTAATTCAAAATAAGCTGCAAGCATTACAAGAGACTGGTGTCAAAAACATCACCAACCAAACTATCTAGCAAGACTAAAAAGAAAAAGTGAATGTTTTGTGTGTTTTTGAGCTCCGGAGACTTGTATAAATCAATTCTGCTGCTCAAGGTTAGTACAACTGTTCCTCTCCCATTCTGTCGGTGTCCAACTTAAGGGCCTGGCTGACTGTTTAGCTCAGCGCTTGCTTGACTATCCTCCCCAAGAGGATTCCTCCCTTGTTGTTTATTTGACTTAATTACTATGCCGGCTTTGCACTGCGAGAGGGAGATGAATGACACTTCACTTAACAACTAGTCTCCCTTTTCCTCCTGTGTCGTCTACTGTAAGTCTGCCAGCATTTCCTTCATTAAAGCTGATGGCCTGGCCTGCTTGTGTGGCTCTCACCCTGCCTCCTACATCCTCCCCTTCCCTCCTTAGCTCCTCATCTGCGTGGGTGTTAGCTGTGAATTGTCCTCTGACAGGCATCCAAAGAGCCATCAAACACCTGTGGGCCCCGCTAACACACAGACACATGCAAACGCTGGTGAGAAGTGACACAAAGACGCTGACACACTAAAGAGTGCACAACCCAACAGCAGTTAGAACCAGCACATCCAAATGTGCTCACAGACAATGCAAACGCCAAGTCTGCAGCCTCAAAAAGCAGCTAAGTGGCTCAACCAGGTGTTACATTATGGAGACATGCTGGAGCTGACAGATTTCTAAATTGGTAACACGGTCTCAAAATGAAGTTGAAAATGTTTAACAAAGAGGATTTTTGTTAACCATATTTAAAAGTTTCAAATCCCAAAACAATGGTGTCATTAGGTGCCAAAAGCAAGTTATACATATAGTAAATTAAAAGTCTTGCTTTAGAAAGGACATCTGGAATAATAAATAATGCAATAGCTAGCATACAGTACTGAAAACGGTAAATTGTGAGAGGACTTGACAAAGGCAATTAAAATGTTTAAATATTGTGGTTGATTTTTCACAAATATATTGTGAATCAATTTAAAAGCATATATTTAAACATATAAATATCTGCATATATATTCAAGTAAATAACCTCTTTTCTGTTTTGAGATGAGGCCATTTTCCTTTGTTGTGACTCTTGCATAATTTTATAACTTCTCTTCTATGGACTCCTCTATGAATACAGCCCTCACTACCACCGTCCCATGTAGTTAATGACATACTTTTAGTCTCGTATTGTTGTCATCGCAATGTTAACGTTCATATTGAATGGTGCAGCGGATCAGGACCTAACTCACATTCTTTAAACAGATGGTGGTTTAAAGTATGGCTGACATTTTCCCATCATGCCTTGAGGCTCAGTTTCGTGTGAACTGACATGATGGAGCTCTGGGGATTTATGACTTTATGCAGGTAAGTTTGGCTGTGATGTTTTCCAGATTTGATTTGATCATGTGGTTAACGTGTGTCATCGCGTATTAAATTTATCGCCACCCTGCGCCCTTCGAAATGAGAAGAATGTAGGAATTGTTTTGTGGATAATTCACTTTTCAATGTAAAAGAGAGAAAAAATACCAAAATTACAACTTGTGTTCCACATAAAGAATAAAGCATATCATATAGTAAGCCTCTAAACATAAGTTATACCAAGTGAAACGGCTAAAGTTAGACAAGCAATTAGAGTGACACACATCGAATTGACTCTCTTCAGGAGTAAAACACAATTTTCTCTCAACGTGGGTTAAATGAATCTGAACAACCTCAGCTTTGGGTGACACAGGAAGAGTCCACGAGCATGTTCCCAGCTGTTTGAGCATGGCACATAAAACCTGTTTTCATGAAAAAATGCAGAACTGACAGACCACACGCTGAGCCATATACTTTTCAATTTTGTTTTAGGACATCAACCCACAATGACCGCTTTTCACTGACATTAAATGAGAAAAAGCTTACTACTAAAATATGCCTGAAATGTTATGGGTTATTTCTAGCCTAAAGATGAAAAGTCTGCTATTACAAAGAGCCTGATTTAGCGTAGGGTGTGAGAGAGACGACCAGACAGAGAGAGGACGGGCAAGCGAGGGAGGGAGGAGAGGAAGAGCCGGCGCTCCGCAGTCTCCCCTCAAAATAACATACAAGCTGTGAGAATAACATGTTTGCTGTGTACGTCAAAAACTTACACATAAAAAGACCCAATAAGTACGTGGCTAGATTTCTGTCTCCAGTCTGCAAAAATGATTTATCGCCACGGATTTAAATCAATAGTTTTGCATTGAAGAATAAACTACCCTGAAATGCTAGATGCGGTAATTAGAAGCATGAAACAACCTATAAAGAAATGCCACTGTCAGATGTAACGTGCATTTTAGGAGTTTTGGGGCAGAAGTCATTAAAAAGAGCCACTTATAGCTGGGCTGAACTGTACTAGCAGAAGGGACAACACATGGGAGAATGGTCCAACAAGGGCCAATATATATATATATACATTTGAGGCAAGCCCCCTGCCTCACCATATGGAACCAATCTGACTATTTGTAAAACGAATACTGCACATCTGATGCATTCAAGTCAGTATGAAGCAGCAAGTTAATGGGAGAGGGAGAAAAATATATTTAGTGTAGTGACCAACAATGAGCCCGGAAAAGGCATTTACAGAAATAGAGGGGAAAAGGCTACTACTCAACATGGGACACAATGAATGAGAAGGAAAGAGCACCCACGGGCAAAAAGTCAAACTAGTGGCCCGGCTAGTATAGGAATAAAAGCGTGATTTTGAATGTCCCAGAGTCAGCAGCGGACTTACCCTTGAATGACAGCTTTAACCTGGGTACAGTGTGCTTTGGCTCCAGCGCTCTCAGTGGCTGCACCACGGAGCACAGCAACACCACTATCCCCAACAGGTAATCCATGGTGCGGGTGGAGTGCTGCTGGCTGGCCCTCCAAGACCAGGGGGCACTTACACTCCAACCAGTGCCCCAAGATGAGCGTCTTCCCCTGGGGTTAGTCCCTCACCACACCAGCCCTCAAAGTGCAGGCTCCAGGTAAGAACAAGATCCTTTGGTTTCCCAGCAGAGAGTATAAAACAAGGGAGTATTGAGTAGAGGCAAGTGGGTAGAGCGGTGCGGATCACATGGCTCCCAGTGTGGAGGTCCAGTTAGGATACTTGTCCATTTGGATTGTCCCGCTCCAGGTAAACACTTCTATTACAGACTGAGAAGTAGAGTGTCTAAAGAGAAAAAAATAAATAATATCAAATGCTTTATCTCCCACACTATCCTTTCTTGCTGTTATCTGTGTGTCTTCTGGCTGCTTGTCTCTCAGCGAGCCTCTAATCCTTGTGTGCAGCTTCAACAGACTGCCTGAGAGAGAGAGAACCAGAGAGAGAGCAGAGGAGAGAGAGAGCGTCCAGCACAGAGAGGGGAGGGGATGGAGGGGTAGCAGCTGACAGAGAGAAGTGGGAGGGATGAGAAGCCAGTTTAGCGCAAAGGAAGTATCAGACGGCACATTTTTATAGTTTGTGTCCCCAGTACATATTTCACTTTTTCATATTTTTAATAGTAATATTGAAATCTCCTTCAGTTTTTGTGTAACAATTCACAAATCCCTGGAGCCACAAAAGCGCTTGGCAAGACAATCTATCTTGTGTTAAAACAGCAACTAAGCAACAGAGAAAAAAACACATTAATTAATAAGTTACTTGTAGATTCTAAATCATCGAAATTTAGTGAAAGATGTGAATAAAAAACTACTTTTAAATCACTCGCAAAATAATTCATATTCATTTTACATTTTATGATATGATATGATATGACCTTCAATAACCTAATTTTGTTCATTACAATACCTTTTTTGTGTTTTAAATGTTGTATATTTATTATATTTTAAATAAAAGTTTACTGACCTATGCAATTTCCAAATTGTTAAGAGAAATAAAAGTTTTACTGTGTGTAAAAGGCAATATTCTTTTTGTCACTGTATACTGATTGTACTTGATAAAATAATTTATTATAGCGATAGTTTAAGGTTTAATACAAGGCAAATTGTAAGTTATTTTACCTCAAAATGAATGCACAAAAGGAACAAAAGGTTCTGGTGGTCTTGGTGGGAATGACTGAGAAACATAAACCAGAACAAAGAACTCAAACCTCTTTAATGTCATAAAAAATGTATGTCTTGTATTAATTATAGTCATAAAGCCACAGATTAAACTACAATCCAGAGAATCACTGCACATTTGATTTGAACACTAAACATAAACAAAGGGGGTTGTTTTTGTCCCCATTGAGAATTAATTTGCCAGTTGAGAGGAACATGTGGCGCTAGTTAACCTGCAAAGTGTAAGCTAAATTTTGTTAGAGTCATTCACACACCACCACACAATGCCCCCTGCCCCACCATGTCCTTCCCCCTCCCGGCCCTCCCGCCTCCCCAAAGGCCAGTGCAGGTGTGTGGGCACCTCCTGTTTCCTATCTCTGGGTGACACAGAGTGGAGAGGTGATAAAAGCTTTGATAAACCAGGGTGCTGATGTGTAAACTTACACACCTATGGCCCATGAAGAAAAGTCTAATATATAGACTGTGGGAAAGTGTGACATAACAATTCTTGCTCTCTTGCAATAACAAATGTACTTTGGGTTAAACAATGTTGTGTTAAAGTTTAGAAGAGTAAGGGCAGTATTTAAAGACTTAATTTCAATGCAACAGATCTTTGGAAAAATAAACTCTTCCAACCAAGTTTATAAGGCAACCATTACTCAATCTAAAACAATGACTTATAATTAGCAACACCAGTTACAGTTACCATTTAAAACACTGCTATTATCATTACCTACATGACAAAGGCTGCCATGTTTGCATCCACAATGAGCTCCCTCTCCCATGGCCCTGTAACTCATCACCCCTTTAGTCCAAACAAGCTTTTTATTTGTTTACACAAAACACAGTGCAGTGTGGAGAGTCCTGCTCATCGACCTCTGTCTTTTTGCACTGTCCCCATCAGCTCCATTTATCTGCATTAGTCAAACTAATGGCAGCGCTGCTACCTGCATTGATCTTCACGGCTGGAGTGAGATGTGCCGCAACACGCCCGCTCATGGCTTGACCTTTGGCGAGAGCAGAAACCTATCTTTGCTGATCTATTTGCGACACTCCCAGGCAGAGCGGCAGCGCAGGGACATAAGTAATGACGACTTAATAAATGGTGACATGCTGTTGGTGCTGGAATGAGATGCCCATTGACAACGAGCTTCAAGAGGCTTTCAGCGCCTGTCGGTAAAAATAGAAGTGAACACGAGATGCCATAGTTATGAGGACGCAGTGGATCTGTGTGTGGTCAGTGTCAGTGATATGCATCTTCATCCTGAGCATTAAAGCCACTGTTAATGTCCTGCGTATGCCTCTGTGTGGGAGGGAAAATTATTACTGCAACCTGACCCCACATGTCTGTTTTACTGAGAACATCGGAAATGTCCCACCTCATGCTTGCGTGCACCAGATTACGACCTAAGCCCTGTTCTAACCCACACCCAAAGACCTTTTCAGTCATATCCTAGTCCTATTTTCGAAGTTCATCACTACTGCTGGCAAACTGCAGTGCAACTAATGGCTCTGTCGATAACGGCAGACCAGGTTCAAGGTCTGAACAGTCATTGCTTCCTCTAACCTACAGGACTTCCTCTTCCTCCACTGTCCTGTTCCCAAGCCACCCACTCTGTTACAGCGGGTCACACAGCACGACTGGCTCAGGACATGACCAATCCTACAGGAAAAAGGGCAGCTCTGTCAGGAAAGGTGGCAGGAAGGACAGTAGCAGTGAGAAGTAGTAAACTTTCATGCCCAAAAATGAAAGTCATATTACACAGATTATTATGAATGGAACAGAGACCAGAACAACTGAAATATAGATCATTGGAAATGATAAAACAGATGCAGATTAGATAGTCATGTAGGCATGGGAAAGGAGCAAGAGGAACATGTGTGTCGACTATCATTAACCTTACTGAAAACCAAGAGACGCACAGTAAACAGTTTTATAGTATAACCGGCTGTAATTTACACCACTTCAAGTACTATCTTGGGACTGAGAGAACTGAGAAATGTTCTGTTTCCGTTTCAGTTATTTTCTTCATTTTATCTTGAAATGTTGGTTAAAAAACGTTCTAATTTCCAAGTTGCTTTTGGGCTGGAAATGAGAGGTTCTCCTCATTTCATGTCTTCCCAAAAGGTCATAGGTCACCCTACACATTAACAATAGGGTCACGTTTCCCAAAAGTGGGTATGACACAGCTTGTGTAATAGCTCTTAGTAATTTCCTTTGGTGAAATATTCACTCATGTGCGCAGTTTCCGTATTCATCTAGAAAAAGTGCAGCAGGGAGGATAAATAAACATGTCACATTTCACAACAGAGGAAAAAATTACCATGTATAGCAGAGAGGGATGAGGATATATAGACATATAGAAACAGTGGTATGATGTACAATCTACTTTACCCATAACACTGATAGTACAGAGCAGATGAAGTTGCAGGAAATGTACTTCACCTAAAACGTAAGACTGATTCATAAAATGTAATCACTTCCCGAGGAGTGTGTCTCTGACGTGAGTGTGGAGGAGGGAGCGGATGGGCCTGTTTGCTCTGACAGCTGGGGTGCACTTGTTGGGCAACAACAGACATGTGCAATGTTCATGTAATCACTTGCTCTGCAGTAAATTATAGTAACTACTATATACTGCAATGTTATGCATCTGAATGTTTCTTACTTGAAGATGAAAGACTCCAAAGTCGGTTGAGTTCAAAGAAAGTCCACCATACAACACTGCTGATGCAGAAAGTCCTTAGTCAAGCCTTTAGAGAGGGGGGCGTGGCCTAATCCAACATCTCAAGGATTCTTTAAAAGTATGTATATGTTAATGCAGGGCAGACATTCTGTCAATAGGGCTTTCTGATGGGACTAAATCCAGGTTCCGGTAAAGACAATGGTGAAGTCAAACTCCTTGCGTGCTCTGTTGAACTGAGTCAAAGGATTTTTAAACCTCCAAAAGAATCTATTTTTTTTATTTCACACACAAATAGTAACAATTCATTCTTAATTTGTCATGGCATCACTAAACTAATAAAATCCCTATCCATACTAAACAGTTTTTGATAAAAAAAAAGAAGTCATCTTTGTAACATAAGTACATTTTGAATGCATACGAATTTTTGCTAAATAGTGTGCGTCTTTGTAAGCTTTCATGAATCACATGCACAAAATAGCTGAGCCTTCATACACACATTTCAGGTTAAGACTGCTGCTGTTGCCATCTTGTTTTGTACCTATCAAGTTAGTCGCAACCAGGATCTCGAACCACAAACAGCTCGTATATTCTTGTCTGCGTCACACGATCCAGGGACACCCAGTGACTGTGAGACACCCAACTACTTTGAAATTACTGCATAGTATAGTTAAGAATATGAGAGTACCCATAAACTATATTAACCATAATCTTGAAGGAAAGGCATTCTCATTAAAGTAAAGTGAAACGGTCATTATTCATACACTTTATATGTATTAAATATTTACATGCCTGTGAAACAAATAAAAACTAACCACCACCACTCGTGTTACAGCACAGCGCAGGAGTCACATTTAATATGGCTCATATTCACCTCCAAGAATATGTGTGTTGAATGAGGAAGAGGCAGAGATGTGGAAACACAGATTACTGTATTTCAACATTTATGGCATTGCTTCACAGGGACAACTCAAATAGGATGTTATTTCCTTTGGTAGTACTACAGTGCGTAGACCTACTTGCAGGCAGGAGAGAAGTAATGATTAAGCCTTTTCAGTGTACATGTATTATAACCCATATTATATTACTTTCTTACAATTAAAAGTAAAAGCAGAAGAGAGGTAGGCCAGATATGCTTGTGTAGTTCTTTGCAATCCACTATAAATACCTTGTAAACATTTCACTTTTGCTCTTTATATGCATTAAACATGGTACATTCTTAAGTAGCCAGGCTGAATTTTCTGTATTGTGAAAGCAATGTGGCAAGTGTGGGACTTTAACAACACAAGGCTTCCCAACACTTAATCTGTACAGCTGTGTGAATGGGATAATGTCTGGTGCTTTATTATCACTAGAACTCAACAAACTTACAAGGGCACTTTACAAAGAACATATTTTACTTCGACCCATCTCTGCTAGGCCGTCTTTCACACAATATGGCAACATAAGTACACACCGAACCTCTAGATTTCTGTGCGTTATTTTGAAGTAAAATGGTAAATGCAGAAAGTCCTTCGGGTCCGTCTCTTGTGACTTTTTATGAACTCCTTTATGGTGTAACCCTGAGAAGTGCATTACTAGTCTTCTCCATTCATTACAGTGTGTAGACAAAGTGCTGGTATTCTGCAGGTTTTACAGTGTTCTCATAGAGGCCAGTGTGAATACAAACCATCTGTGTAAATAGAGTGCTCTGACAGGCTGCTGGGCTGAACGATCCCCCCCACCTGTACATAAAGCATAATACATCACCACACAGCTCCCAAGCTTCTGAAGTGGTTGTGGCTCTTTACTACCAGTCACACCCTATGGCCCAGCTCCACCTGAAAGAGGCCCAAATCACTCTCAATCTAAGCAGGAATAATTGGAGGACATGCTGCATGATAATGAATGATATATCCTGTCATCTTCCCTCACTCCACAGCAATCACCCTCTCTCAAATTGATGCTTCACATTGGCCGTGCCGCGGATCCCTTGTAAATCAAGTATAATTGACAGTCTAAAGTGATGAAATGCAAAGAGGTGCAACTAAATGACTCCATCACAGCAGCTCGACTAAAACCTCCAAGGTGGCCAATTATCTTTCAGCCTTGACTGTCAAGCATAAAGAGAAGTAGTTAGTAGTTTTACCTGTATTTTGCACCCTTTTCACTAATAGTAAAAAAAAGGACAAAGTATATTGCACTTAGTATTCAATAAAGAGTGCAATTAATGCTGTTTATTAACACTGAAGGATCATAAAGGTGCAGAATGTAACTTTTCTGGATGAGGATCAGCCATTTGCTTGTCTACATGGAAATAGTATTGCTTTTCCATGAATGTCCAAAACTATGACATTCAACTTATCTTCACGGAGACAAGCAGGTGATGCCATTAGGCCAAGTTACAGGTCACATCTGTGCAGAAGCCACCCAGCTCACAGTAAGTACATGTTTTTAAAGGTAGTCCTGAGCACTGAAACACCAGTTACTGAATAAATAAGATAAGTTTAATGCCATACTGTGAACCCTTTCAGACACAGCAATAACATATCCACGGAGACAAGTTGGTGGTGTCCTCCTACCAAAAAAGTTGCACCTTTAATTTACAGTACACTTAAATGTCCAAAAGTACACTGTATGATTGTGTTTTCATGCATAAGAGAAAATAAAATAAAATATATATAAAATAGATAATTTAATCCCTGGTTATAAACATTTTACTGAGTCAGACTCCTTAAACTATAAATGATGGCTTCTTGAACCTTTATCCCAATAACTGCGGCAGACCAAAGCCATTCTGCTCACTGCCACTCAGCTCCGACTAATAAACCACAGGGCAGATGGATCCAGAGCACTGTCCACAGGGTGATTAGGTTTCATTATGGCAAATGAAACACCCCATTACACTTTACTGTCTTATAATAAATGTCTTTAAAGAAGCCACACTATTCAGAAGCTTTTTCCAACTTATAAAGTGAATGGTGGCTATGACTTTTGAAGACCTGCCTTGACTCAGGGAAAAGGTGCAGGAGGATTTGACTGTGCACAACCACAATATAACATAAAATATCTGCACTAGCACTATATAGATAAAAATATATATGCTAATGTGTGTCCCAATTTATTAGAACTACATATTCAAATATTCACATCCAGTTAAATAATAAAAAAAATGTTTCATCAAATGTAATTTAGTCCTCAAATAAAGTATTAATTTGCGCTTTATTTTCAGAAAAGCCTGTTAAAAGTGGCATTGAAAAGCCAAATATTTTGAGAGGTTGGAGATGAGAGTGTAAGAATTTTAGGAGTAGAAAAACGTGCTGACATGCTGCAGTAGGTGCTAACAAACTATCTAATGAAATAATATTGCACTGTGCCATTTTTACTAGAAATCATTCCCATTCTACTACACGGGACAATCTGTTTGGACACTTCCCCAGAAATTCCATTATCAGAGCCGGTCCAGAAATTAAAGAGGGGCGGTGGACAGTGGGTGAGTGTGGATAAGAGGGGGGGCGGGGACATGTTACAAAATATGAAGTGGAGATAGTGGCCCCCGACTGATGATGTCTGGCACGAGATCAGACTGAATGCGAGTCTTCTTTGGGCATTTTTGACAACTGACGCAAAAACTACAGCTTCAAAAAACAGTGTCTGGTCCTGCTGGTGAGAACTGGGGCCACTCTCACATACACACAATTATATGATGCTGCCTGGCACACAGAGGCACCAGACCAGCTTGCATTTCAATGAGGAGAGCCAAAAGATACTGTACAATGGCAGGGGGTGCTGGCTTTGTACTGGGCTTGTTGATGGATAAAAATAAAAGATTACAATATAGATATGGACGGATCAAGTGTCTCAAACAGCAGGATTACAACCAGTTTGGCTTTTGCTGGGTCAAGATTTCATTACCGCTTCTACCTTCAGGGATTACAGGAGCAAGGTCATCTACAGGTTGATATAATTGATCTGACTTTAGACATATTTATATTTTTGACATTTTATAGCCTTTAGTGAATTAAACTCAACACAGGTCTACGCTAAAACGAATAATCACAATACAATATGTGAGACATAGGGGGAAAAATAGGGAGAATGTACTGTAGCCAACGTCTTTTTAGTCCCTAATACCATTTTAATCTATGTGTTCTTGGTCTATTTCTGTCCTCCATTTTGTACATCAAATATGTTTTATAAAGATGTGCAATCCGAAAGTCATCCAGAATTGGTTCAATAATAGCAGAGGATTCAAAGAAGGCTATTCAAAAGAAATGGCTCGCTAAAGTTTCGCAACACACAGTATTGTATGTACCAGTAAAATTCAGCCTACGTCTAATGAACTGTCAAACAGGTCTAACTAGGATTTGCCAGACCTGATTTCTTGACACACGCCCTGCAAAGTCTTTTTAGGCACTAATTCATCTTTCAATAAAAGTTTTTTGTCATTTCCAATCAATGCTCTCTGCTGTTGTGCTGATCCCATCACAAATTTCCATGATGGTGACACAGTAAGCCTTGTTCCCCAGTGGTACAGAAACCTCCATCACTTCCTGTTTTTCTTGTGCCAGAGGGGTGGAACAAAAGCTGTACATCTCTACTGGTGTTTTTCTTCAGGGCGGATTCTCTTTTTGGGTGATAGATGGGGCAGTGTCCGTCTCCTTGCCTGTGAAGTTAGTGCCCTGGATTAGCCCTGAGATCAGCACGGTTGTTTTTGGTGGATTCTCCTCTAATCTCGTGTGCTTCTGTCACACTGTGATGAAAGACAGCATGTTGGTATTGGCTTAATGCAGGGACTGAGTCAGAGGCACAGGTGCACCACAGTGAAGGAGGACACACAACTGCTGCAAAGTCTGTTTGCACTCTATTATGTACTTTAGGAAAATAACATCAGTAATATACAGTATTACAGGATGACGAACAACAAATTGAAAACTATTACTTGGCTGAAAGGGATTATCACTATAAATGTCACATTAAGCCTCTAGCAGAAACTTGAAACTTGTTTCAGCTTGTTTCATCTTAGACTGCCATGACAATTTAAAGAACGAACCTTTTCCCAATTAAATCCTCTCAGGATAAAGGAATTAAATACACCTCTGATTTCTATGAAGCAGTTTTTTCCAAGTCGGAAACATCAACCTCTCTCACTGAATACTGTCTCTTAAAGTCTATGCGGGATTACTTTATAACAACATCTGTCAGCAAAATATGTACACAAAACCTATCTCACAAAACATGACATGCCCCATGACAAATCCCTTCTTATTTATAGTAACAATGTCAAAGTATATTGAAGCCTTTTTCAGGTTATGGGTGTAACTGTGCTCATTGAGTCAGGCACATGGGGTATTGCCATTTAGAGCACTTGTTTATTATTTAATTTTGCTTGTGAAACAATCTTACACAAGTGGCTTTTCAACTTTTGCATGCCACAGGTTAATGCTCTAAATCCTGCCATTTAAATCAGATCCAGAATTCAATAAGTAATCAAGCTTCATTGTGCAAATTAATTAATGGGTAGGTGTGA